>PVLD010014409.1:0-52504 GCA_004027595.1 Dinomys branickii | reverse complement strand
AAACTGGAGTCCATACTCATAAGTGAAATAAATCAGTGATACATGTGCAGGCAACGTATTGTATCACTGGTGTAAGAACCCGAGGGTGGGAATATAAAGTAAGAGTCATGAAGGAAATCTGTTCAAAAACAAAGAACAGATGGGACGAAGGAAAGGAGAAAAGAAAAAGACAAAAATGTATGTATGTATATATGAATATGCATATATGCAGGAGGGCTAACATGGTTCTACTATTGTATTATATCACTTAATGCTAAGCAATAATCGATGACGGGTTGGTTATTTAATCAATCTTGTATGTCTGTATGTGTTGTCCTGAACACACACTTCGAAGATATCAATATGTAAAGCAGCAACTATTGGTGTTTTTTTTGTTATTGTTGTTGTTGCTGTTTGCCTGTTTTGTTTTTTGTCTTTGGATTTTTGGTTTTTGTGTTTTTTCTATTGTTGAGAGAATTGATTGTCTGACTAAATTTGCATGTCTGTATGTGGGTTTATGTATTTACACTTCGAAGATATCAATGGATAAAGCAATGACCACTGTTGAGATCATATCACCTTGTCTATAGATTAGTTGTGATTGTACTATTTTTTATGCTAATTGGTGTCTGTTTGTCAATATGTTTTTGTACTTTTATTTTTTTTAAATAAAAAAAAAAGAATGAAGATATACTGTAAGAGGTGGGGGAAAAGGAGGTTGTGGTGGGACACAGATATGATACTTAACAAATCTGAAAATGAGCAACATATATAGCATTGAGAGCTAGCTATTAAATGAAGACTGTTTCCTTATGTACTGAGCAGTATCTCATCATGTCCATATTGCTCTTCAACAGTAGCAATGTATACCAGGCTCAATGGAGTTCAAAGGAAATGGTGCATTGTTCTAGGGTAGAGGGACAAACAAGTGATTTATACTGAAGAGGTCACGACAGAATTGAAGTGCTGGGGAATGTTTATTAGAGTCATTCAACCATGACATCCAGCTATCATAGGGGAGCAAATGAATCTGAGTTCTAACAAACTGAATTGAAGCTAGAATACAAATAATCCAGGAAGGATTTTACATGAAGGTGAGGAAACAGAATTTCATCTTTTTAAACTATTCCTATTTACATTCTTTGCCCAGGTGAACCATGATCTTCTTCAAAGACAGAACACTACTCACAGCGTGGCTTCTCCATAACTTACAACATTCTGAAGATGTTCTGTAAGTATTGAACAAATCCTTGCTAGGCTGAACCTACTGCTGAATTTGAGAGGCTCTTTAGAAAACGATCTTTGAGGCCTCAACCCTTCTTACAAATCAGAAAGGAGGTTCTGAGAGGACTTGATTCAGGTAGGAAAATTAGTTGGACGCAGAAACAGATACTCAGCATGTCATGTAACAGCCACACATCACCTCCTATGGGCCAAGAGAATACTGTGTAATGTAGAAAATGGTTTTGCTATGTGAGAAATAAGTTATTTTACCAGATTAAGGAAAAATTAACATAGCATTATATAGCACAAGCTAGATTTCTGTCTCATAAGGGGAAGAGTCTGTGCCTCTTTGTGTGTGTGTGTGTGTGTGTATGTGTGTGTGTGTGTGACAGAGAGAGTGAGAGAGGTACAATGTTTTGATGTTAAACTCAGAAAAGGTCAAACCAAATTAAACAAAATTAAAAAAAAAGACTTTCCAATCTCAAAATATTCTCACTAAAAGCAAAAAAGCTGTTCATCTGGCACGACTGCAAAACACATTCATCTGTTCACACTCTTGCAAGAGAGGCAGTGAAGACTGAGAGTGAGACTGAGACAGAGAGAAAGACAAGTGAGTTCACCTATTAATGCCGAGGACAAGTATTTAAGCCACCTTTAGGAGGCCTGTTGAGAGAAAAATGAAAAGGAAAAACAAAGCAGTCAAAATCAAAAGAAACAGCCAATAAGGTAAAATGCTTTCTATAAGACAATACCATAGGTTGTTTCTCATATGTAAAACATATATTGTGTTTCATAAGGTAATACCAACATTCCCCCCCAATAAAAGGTGTCATAGGAAATCCATATTCCCTCAGAACTGTTGCTCTTCTAGGCTTAGAAAGATTTTCAAAGCTAAAAATAGAACAGAAATCTGATCTACTGACAATCAGCCAGCAGCAGAGTTCTATCTATGATTTTCCTTTGAAGGGTTTCAAGACATATGCAGCTAGAATATTTCCATATATAAAGTAAAACAAAGATTTTAAGTTTGAATTATCAGAGCTGAATCTTAAGACCCACTGATCTTCTGTCCCCTGCAGGGTGATTTTTTCCTCATGAATGTATCTAATTCTATGGCCAGTCAAGTCATTAGGAGGATAATGAAGTAAATTCAGAAACATTCCCTCATAGCATGTGTTTCAATGTGTTCTTCAAACACAATGTTAAAAATGCCCCAAGTTAACATGTATAAATACCTTCTGACAATCATTTCATGTAGGTTGTCTCATTTGATCTAGTTTTTCCTAAACAGTGTTGTGGTAAAAACCAGAATATTAGGTGAAATGGTCAAACATGAACTAATAAGGCTTAGAATATCACAGGAAAATTTCAAATTGTCACACTTACTTGTGGCAGAATTTTATAATAACTTGCTTCTTATAAATAATAAAACCCTTGCTTAGTAGTTTACATTCAATTTCATATGCTGAATATTTGAATTTATGTACCCACATAAAGATACCTGCATGTTTCATAAAGCAATATAAATGCCCCGTTCAATAAAAGAAAGGCAGGAAGATGGAAAAAATACCTTACTACCATCAAGTCCTTGTACTTAGAGTAAAACAAAATGGTGAAACTGATTAGTCAGGCACAAACACTAAAGTAAGTGACACTTTGGATATCAAAAGGATTAGGTAGTACCTCATTTTAAATTTCTTTCTTAGATCTCATTAGGCAAGTATTTCAAATGCAAACTACTAATATTGCAAAATAATAACATTTACTTCTATATAACTCTAGTTGTCCTATATCAAGAAAAAAATAAAAGGGCCATATATTTTTGATCAGTAAGTCTCTCAGCCATAGAAAAGATATTGTCCTAAAATGGCATATCAGTTTTAAGGACAAATGTATAAATTGTTATACCTAGGGGTAAAATATGTGCAAAGTGAGTATAAATATGAGTAAAATATATTTATGTCAAATTGCAAAAAATGACATGAAAGAATAAAGGATATTTCCTCACCCACTCATTGCTCTGGAGATCAAAGTTCTCCATATCAATATTTTATAGTATTTCTTCATCAGCTAAAAGATATCAAATTTTTCCTGACTACCTGAAGCATTGTAGAAGCCAAAAGGCAATAGGTTTTCATATTTTAAGAAATGAGGACAGTAGCTGAAAAAGTGTTTAAAAATACAACAATCTTTGCATTCTCTAAAAAGTACTACAAAGAGGAAAGGAATATTTTAAAGCCTTTTCACATATACATGTTTGCAAAATACAGAACGACATAGCTTAAATAGGTGCAGTTCAGCAGTGTCTGGGGAAAAGGCTCACATGGCTTTTCAAAGGAATTGTCACAGCAGGTGACCAAATGAAACCTGTTTTCATCAAGATTTAAAAAACCCTTTTTATTCCCTTGAGGTGAGGCTTTACAGAAACACTGGAACACTCTCTGGTAACAGGTAATAGTCAGGGGAGAGTCATGCCAAGCGTCAACCACTGAGACATCCCAGTAAGGACTGCAGCAAACTGTTGTCTACAGAACAATTATTTCTCTTGATCAAAAGTACCTAGAAGAGAGAGTTCCAAGCTTGGCTTTCTAACTGTGTCTGAAGAGTGAACATTTTTGGGCTTGCCATGATCAGTCACCAAATTCCTAGAAAGAAACAGAAGACAACTCTAGCTCAAAGGGAGAATGAACTTTGTCAATTTGACTTAAGCCTTCATGGGTCATTCCTTGGTTTCCACTCCTTTCCTCATACTCTTGGGAATAAATGTGTGTCCCAGGAAAGAGAAACTATGACCTGGAAAATGCCACAGGAGAACAAGTAAGGCTCAGATCACACATCCTTCTCTCCTTCACTAGCATGAGAGCTACTTTGTATATACTGCATCATATCAGGTCTACTTCCCAACTTTTTCACTTTCATTAAGCTTAATCTAGGGAAGAGCTTAAGGAAACAGAGATCTTCCCAACAGTACAGCTAAAGGCAACAAGGGTTAATGAACTTTAGTAAGAAAATGAAAGGACAATAATGAGGATATTCTACTAACTGCATAAAGGTGAGATTTAGGAAAAAAAGGCAGTTTTGATTTATACACCAGTGGCTATTTTAATGAAGAAAATGGAGCAATTATTTCTCTTAAAGTAAAAAAAAATGTAAGTTTTCCGGGATAACATTGTGGACATAGATGGAATTGTGGCCCTTTAAGCACCTTTCTCAGCAGTGGCAAGTACCTCAAAATAACGGCCGGAGAATAGCTTTGGTTAGCTGGGGGCACGGCTTTGGCTCACTTGAGAAGAAATGTATGAATGTCCTTCTGTTCAGGAATATATTCTGCACAGACTGCTCAACTTTGGTCAGAGAAGGATATTCCTCCCATACCAACCACTAAAATATGAAGCTGCGTTCACAAAATTAGAACATTTCCAATCATCACTCATTATTTATAGCACTTACTCAAATTCATTGAGCACTTGCCATGTGCGAGGCTCTTTGCTAAGCCCTCTCACTCACTGGCCATCGAGTTCCGCAAATGCCCTATAAGGAAAGTACTGTTACTGTTCTCGATTCATCATCCCTTCATTACTGTATCCAAATCCCCAGAGGCTAAGGCTGACAGAGCAGCTAGTTAACTACAAATGAGCTGGAGTAGGGAAACTAGCAGCCTCTCAGAGCCCTAAGAAAGGCCAAGGTCTAGACTTCTTATGGTGAATGCCCCCAGGCTTCCTGAGGAGAATGCTTCAGAACACCTGGGAATTCCCCTTCTTACCCAATCTGACATCTTTTAACCCCATACCTTGGGGCGTGAGCCCAAAGTTAAACTGTGGTGACTTTGTCTACCAAGTTAGGCTTTGTTTATATGCACCTAGACTGTGGTTTTGACCCTTGTAATGGCACTGGGCACCATGCTATAGCTGATTAGGTCCACGTAACTTCAAAAACTCCCCTTGCAAACTTGAAAGTGAAAACTCATAGCTGATTGGAAAGAGCCCTGCCAGTCGTGGATTCCCAGACCCTACTTCAAATTTGACACCTTAGTGTCAAAAGAAATACTACCCTAGACCTTGGTGCAGACATCTTCTATAGGCCCTGCCTGCTTGGAACTCTCCTAAGCGTACTGTTTCCTCATAAGACTGCCTTGCCAGTTGCTTAATAGTGCTTTAATCTTTTTAATCCTTGACCTCTGAGTCCTGTTTGTTGCCCTCCAAGCAAACCTGATGAGGGAGGGTCCAAGGGCTGAGGCCACTCCATAGCACGGAGTAGTGCGTACCACAGGCCGACCCCTACCTCTCAGTAACAAACGTGCTCATTCACCCACTGTGCATGTTCTCTGTACCTGCTGTATGCCATTTATCCTAGACTACTTGTGTTTCAATATTTTGGATATTAATTTTTGAAGGCATAAAGTCTTTTATAATTCAAAACAGTCCACAAATACAGGAACATCTAGTTTTTCTGGAACATGTGATATTCTTTTGAGCCTCTCAGGGTTGAATATGACACTTTTTTTAGTGTGTTTTCTATATAATTATTTATTGCATAAGAGCCATATACTATAAAATGTTATGCTATATGCAATTTCTGGGATGTGTTATTAACTTCAAATTTTTCACAGAGGTGTAAGATATTTAAGAATGACAGGAACTCAAGATTTTTTATGATACTAATAAATACATAAATGCACTTTTTTGTCTTTAAGGGATATGCATCAATCATGAATCTAGAATTTAAATAAATAAATAAATAAATAAATACTCTAAAGGAAATAAATAGACCTGAGCTGGGCCAGACTGTGGACGTAACATGTGCTATTTACTAAATTTATTTCTTGAGTAATGGGCCCCAAAATGGCATTGTCATGCACCAGAAGAGGAGAAAGACAATAGCGGGCTTTGGGCTGACAGAGGAAACCAAAGCTAACCTAAACAGCTGACTGTAGAAAGTCACTGATGATTCCTAGGCTGGGCTCTAGAACTTCACAGGCACCTGTACTTTCAGGGGCTTTTCATACGCAACCTCAAATCTTCCCTTGACATAGGAATTCCTAAAGTAGTCAGAGGATCAACTCATGGAACAAAACTTCTTAATGGACCTGTGTGTCCGTGACCAGCAAAGTGTACTCTGGTGTGTCAGCTCAGCTGATTCCAAGCAAAAAAGGTCATAGTGGAAGGGTGTGGCCACTAGGAAGCAGAGCGGAAGGGACCAGAAACCACAGGTACTATCCAAGGTCTCCATGATCCACCTAGACATACCCAGAAGTGCGCTTTACTCATCTCTTCAGGGGCTCGCAGGCCGGTCAGGGTGCCACAGGCAGCTTAACCAGAGGTGAAGAAGAGGACAAGAGCTAGTCAAGGAGGGAAGCGGGAAGATAGCAAAACAGAGAGAGCTCAAGAAAGGAGTAAATGCAAAGTAGGGATAAGCACTGTTACAGCACAGCAGTTAATAGCCCAGGCTCTAGACAAGGAAGCTGGCTCTGCTTGAGCACGTTACTTAACCTCTAGTGCCTCAGCTTCCTCATCTGTGAAATGGGGCTTCATAACTAAGCCACAGGCTTCTCTCAGATGTTCTTATTAATTCCAATTTCCCCAAGGGAAAAGAAGATGACCACAGATATAATGTGGGCAGAGAAATTTGAGCAGTTTACAAATAAAATTTGAACTTCAATAAGACACAAAATAACCAACAAAAAGGAAAGAAAAATAGTGAAAAGAGTTAAACTGAAAATGAGAACATCTTTGTAAGAAAGAAGAACTACTCACCATGAAAACAGAGGATAAAATAGTTAAACAGTTAAAGGACAGAGAGCCTGCCAGAAGCTAAGCTGGAGAACACGACACAGCAAGCCAGACTGCAAATATCACATCTGATCACGAGGCTGACAGAGCTCACAATAATAAATAAGAAAGGAGGCCAGGGTTTTAGGAGGTGACATTCTTGACAGAAAATAATCAAAAGAATGCGACATTCCTGACAGTTTGATAATATCGGACAATTTACTGCGCAGCAGAGAAGCGGAGAAGCAGAGAAGCCAGCCATGTACGGCACACTATGGCTTCTCAGTGCCCTATACAGGCAGCAAGTGGGAAAGTGGGGGCAACACTGGGCCCAAAGCTCATTTCCGGAGACTCCTTCCCTCTGCGGGGGTTGTTTCACACTAAAACCAACATGTTCATTCCTTGTTGACTTTTAGGTCACAAATACACTAAGATCTTCTGAGGCTCTTTCAGTATTATCCACCAGGGGTGGGAAATGGGTCCTTCCCACCCCTGCCCAAGGGTGGCTGTGACTCAGAGTGAACAGCTTACATGAGAACCAAACGCACTCAGAGGTGAGCTCAGGCCCAAGAAGCATCGCTCAGGAAGAAAAGCCTGCACTGCTACAAATAGGGAAGCAAGCCATTGGAAACCACAGCAGGAAAAGGTCTAGCAGGCCGGCGGGAGCCAGAAAGTGAACATGACTCCTGAGGGGTATTTCTGCAGTGGGCATGGAGGAGCAGGGGGCAGCAGCACGGAGCAGGGCAGGCCAGATTACACAAGTTCAGCCCACTGTGCCAGCATATTTACCACCAGGAATCTAAAATGCAGAGACTGCATCACTGATGAACTGTTTAATTTAAAATGTCACTTGCTTTCTTGGCAAGATCTGAGAGATTGCACCATGTATTAAATCAACCTTACATTTCTAACCTTCTATACTGTAATAATGAAGTAAGAGCTAAACCATATTTATTAGGAAAATGCTGTAAGTGTTGAAAGTACTGACAAATAAATTCAGAAATAAGAAAAGTGTGTCGACTATCGCCATTACCAGTTGAAATTGTCTTGGAATGTTATCCATCACACTTAGATAAGCACGTAGATGCATGAGAATTGGAAAGGAGGCAGAATTACCTCTAATTGTAAATAAATGCTGTAAAAAACCAAGAAAATCAATTGAAAAAGACATTAAGAAAAAACAGTAAAATAGAAAACTTACAAAATAACATGCAGAAAACAAAGCTTTCATATATACAAACAAAATATAATTTTCAAATGTATACCTATCTGTTATGGTTGATACATTGTGTCAACTTGGGGAGTCTAGAGGTTTGGCTTAGTGATTCAGCAGGAAGCCAAGGTGCTTACTTTGTACACATCCTGAGCCTGTGGAAGAAGAGGGCATGGACATTGTGTGAGAGCTACACGCCCCCTGGGTGGGGGTAGCTGTTTACAAGATAAGGGAGAAAAAGAGGCTGCTTGGAGCCATTCCTCCCTTTTGCTGGTTCTTTGCTTCCATGAACCTTTGTCCTCTACCATGTGCCACTCTGCCTCAGAAGCAGCCAAGTATGGACTGAAACCTCCACAAACTGTAAGCTAAATAAACCTTTCCTTTCTTCATTTTGGGTGTTGGGTATTTTGTCTCAGCAACAAGAGTAAAGTAACCAAGACACTATCAAACAAAAGAAACTACTTACACAAAATGTGAAAAAGTTACAAGAGGAAGATATTTAAATACTCACGAATGACCAAAAAACAGATTTTAATGAATAAGAAAAAATGGCTGTATTCACAGGGAGGAAGACTCAAAAAAAAAATGAACTTTCCCTAGTATTCTGATTCCTACCAGTCCAAAAAAAATACCATCAAATTCTTTGGAGTTGGGTAATTTTCAAAGTGAGACTGGTATACAGAGAGGTCTAGAAAAAAATCCAGATTCAAGAGCATACGAAAGTGTATGTGCTTACATGTTTTACTTTTTTGTTTATGTCTCAGTATATCCAGATGTTTGAACAGCAACAATCATATAAATGATTTGAAATACAAAATATATTTACAGTATAAAACTCCATAATGATACTAAAAAAAGAATAAATAACTACTATCCCTACTATCTCTATTATTAATAGAGATTAGCAGGAAACAATTCCTCAAAAACTAGCAAGTCCAATATTTCTAAACAAATTTTTCTATATAAAAGTTAGGGTAACAAGATAGTAGATGAGACAGTCTTTTTTTTTTCTTTTAAACAGATGAAATTCCCTGACAGACCCAGGAAGGAGCTAGCTACTGCTTCCACTCACATCATCCACATAACGCTGGTTTTACTGGCATGCAGGTTGCAAGAGTTGTGAGCTTTTGACCAATATTTCAAAGGAAGGCCTGGGAGGCCCGGCGAGGAATCTCTGAAAGGACAGTGTATGGAAGGAGCTCCAGTGGTGCAGTGGAGACCCAAGAGGATGGAGATGGTAGAAGTGTGGAAAGTCTGCTGAGGACAGCTCCAGTGTGTGAGTGGACCCAGCCCAAGAAAGAGGCTATATGAGCAGCAACCAGCAAGGCCATAGATGTGGGATGGGGCATCAAACTGACATCTTCCCACCAAGGACCCTGGATACTGGATATGGAGCTATAGGATTTCAGGTCTGCTCTACTGGGTTTCAGCACCATTCTTTTGTATTACCTATTCTTCCTTCTTTGGAATGGAAATGCTTATCTGTATCAGTATAGTTTGAGGTTAGGTAACTTGCTTTTTTTTAGTTTTACAGAGGTTTGTATCTAAGAATTTGCCTTGAATCTCAGAAGTGACTTGGACTTGGACTTGGACTTTTGAAAAATGGTGGAATCGTTAAGATTTAAGATTTGGGAAGGAATTATTACATTTCCTGTATGTGGGAGAGTTCTTTTGTGTTACATGGAATTATGAATTTACTGTCTTCATTTGGAGATTAGCTATTGTTTAAAGAGATGTGTTGGGGTTTGAAATTTTCAGAGGGTGAATTGTGACCTATTAATGTCACTGGATTAAGAAATGACTATTGGGTTAGTACAGCCTACTCCTTCCTGGGTCGTCTGGGTGAGTCCTGAAGGCCTGGCCTCTGGGGATACCTGAGCGTACCTCCTAGCCTGTTCCACTCTGCTGTTTTCCTCCTGCTCCACTTCTTGACCACCATGACCTGAGCAGCTTTGCTACACCACAACCTTTGGCCATGTTCCTGCCCAGAGCCAGGTGCCTTCTTAAAACCGTGGGTGCTTCGTACTACATCTCAGTGACAAGAAAACTGAATAACACACTAAGTGACCCAGAAAACATCAATTATCTTAGGGATTTAGACAAGTGAACACATTCATTCCCATATAAGCATACATAGGGTTCTTTTAATAATCTGTATTTATGATCCTCTAATTATCATTATTCTCTTATCAAATGATAAGACTATCCAAATATTCATCCGCTGGTGATGAAATAAATAAATTGTAGCTATATCGGTATTAAGGAATAACATTCAGCAATGAGAAAGGCACAAGCTACTGTTTACCCCAGCAACCTGTAGGTTTTAAAATAAGTGCGGTAAATGGAAGAAGCTAGATTCACAGACCACAAAGCAAATGATTCCACTTTTATTACATTGTGGAAAACATACCACTAAAGCAACAGGAAAACAGAAAGACGCTGCAAAGATATCAATATGGGAAGGAGGAACTGAATATAAGAAGCTGCAGAGAAATTGCTCATTATAGCGGTAGTTATGGAATTATGTAACTGTATCAAAAATCTGGAGAACCATGCACCTAAAAGAAGTAAGTTTTACTGACTATAAACTATACTTTAATAAACGATGTAAAAAAAAAAAAAAGGAGGGAAGAAGGGCCTAAAAGACATAACATCAACATTATGTGAAACTTGTTTGGATTCTGATTCTATTAAAATGTATTTTTAAGAGAGGTTGGAAAAATGTCAGGCACAGTCTGAGTATTAGATTTAGGTAAAAAATTATTCTTAATCTTGTCAGCTAGGATAATGACATCATGTTAGGTAGGATAATATCCCAAATTCTACATTTTTAGGAGATGTGTATTTTAGCATAGTTTTAAAATAAGAAGCTTTAAAATATTCAGATAAGGTCAGACATGGTGGCCCGTGCTTGTCATCACAGCATCCCAGGAGGCTCAGGCAGGATGATCTTGAGTTGGAGCCCAGTCCAAGGAATTCAGCCAATTAGCAAGACCCTGCCTCAACAGGAAATGGGGGTGGGCAGTAGCGAGGAGGATGCTGGCAGTATAGCTCAATGCAAAGGCTTTAAGTTCTGTCCCCCAGTTTAAAGAAAATCTTTTTCAGAAAAAGATGAGAAAAAGGAGATCTTTAAAAATAGCAATGTTTGTGAAATTCTAGCGAGTCTGTGCTGTATATATAAGCAATTAAAGATAAAATAAGAACTAGCTACTGATATAGGCAAATTTTACTTTTTGCCTATTTGAAAATGTTTGTAACTAGCAATGAAAACAATAGTACACAATATTCGTTAAGCATTTATCCTCTCCCTGGTATGACTCTAATTTACCTACTAGTACATTTAATATTCCTGACAAAGTTGTGAAGTGAATAGAGCTATAATTTCCCTTTTGCACATTAGAAAACTCAGGTATTGTAAAGTTTTAAAAGTTCCTTTAAATCAAGTAGCTTTAAAAGAAGGTGGGCTGGTGTAGTGCTCAATTCCCAACTGCTCAGGAACCCATTTGTTAATCATAAAATCTAGGTTACATGGTTTACTTACAAGGTGTCTGTATTATTTCAATTATTCTGGTGCCTCCTCCCTTCTTATAATCTTTTATGAATTTATTTTTAATTTTCATCTTTTAATTAGTATATGTTTGCAGTAGATAACATTTATATTCCTTCCATGGTGGAGTTGATACATGTCCATGACATAACGTCTTTCCTTCTTTAACCACTTTTCCTGCTATCTCTTGATACCCTTCCCATGTGAAAAAGATCCACCATCTCCCTACTTCAGTTATGCATCTTTGACTTTATTCTTTGTTTATGCTTTGGGTTTCTCATATAAAAGAAGCTATGTGACATTAAAGCTTACATATCTGGGACAGTCTTGCTAAATTCTTCAGACTAAGTTTGAATTTACAAGTTTCCTGCCTCAGTTTCTACAGTGCTAAAATGTCCAATCTTTTTATTTATTGCTACATGTTCTCAATACATACTGCTCCTTTTGTGGAGTTGGTACATGTACATAAAATTCCTTAATAATCTTTCTAGATCTATTATGCACACCAAGATGTCTCTAAGTCATAACAACAGAGTTAGATTTTGAAGAAATGAAATGTGGCAGTCAATATAGCACATAAATTAAAGTAAGAAAACAAATGGACTTGTAACCATTATATATGTGTGTTTACCAGGAGAGTTATTTAATAATAGCAATTAAACTGACTTCTCCATTGTTTACGTTTGGTATTTTGTGCACACCTTTGGTTTCATTTTTTCCATCTGCCATCTTTTTCCATTACTGTAAATTAAGAGCATACTATTATCATCAAGAAAATCCACTGTAAATAAGTTTTAGTTTTTAATGAAATGTATTTTTATCCTTAGAAAGACAAATATAAACTCCAAAATGCAACAAAATCAAAGTCATACCCAGAAACAAATACTACTTTTCATGGTTTTTTTTTTTTTTCAACAGCAGAATGTGAAGAATAACCACACAGGCATACAGCATGATCTTGCTCTGAAGAACTATTTAACAAGAGTGTGTGTGTGGGGGTGAATTTTCATAGGAAAGTTCAGCTACTATCTATTCATCTTGCCAATAACATAAGGAGGACCCTAATAGCCATGTCCTTTTCAGGCTGGCTAGCCAGAAGTTATCCAAAATGCTTTAGAGAAGTCAATTAGATTATAGGTCCTTTTTGACTAAAAAGTAAATACAATGGTAAAATCAGGTTATTTCACATCGAATTCAAAGCTATAAATGAATTTTGATTTGAACAGAGGGTTCTGGCTTTTCTTCTCATGTATATATACCAGCAGCAATCCGTCAACAGTATCCTTTCAGCAAGCAGTAGAATTATAAGAAGAAAGATTACTGAATTCAGATGACAAAAGTCAGACAACACTTTTTAATATGTAAGAAAAAAGTTCTACCCAGATTCTCTCATTACATTTTTTCTTTGACTCTCTCACAATATAAGGAAAAAAATAAACTTCACATTACTTTTCTATCACAGCCACAACTAACTACAAACTCAGTGGGTGAAACAACATAAATGTATTGTTTTATGGTTCTGTAGTTGTGAAGTCTGACTCAGGTCTCACGTCTGGCCCAGTATAAAGGTGTCAGCATGGCTGCACTCTTTTCTAGAAGCTCTTGGGGAAAACCCACTTCCTTCGTACTTGGAGTTATTAGCTGAGTTGTTCTAAGGTACGGGATCAGCTGTATTGTCTTCCTAACTCTCAGCAGAAGGACATTCCAGCTTCTAGAAATAGCTGCATGAAGGTCCTGGTCTCATGGCTCTTTCAGCATAGAGCAGCAATGGTGGAGTCCTTGTCACACCACACTCCCCTGATGGTCCTGTTATCATATCTCCTGGCCACATGACAGGAACACGGTGACAGAAGAAGTGGGATACTTTTGAAGTCTCTCTGTCTTGGACCACAGTCAAGAGAGTTTCTCTGCTTGTACAGGCTCCAGTGATGAGACTGAACCTGCCCAGATAGTACAAGTTCATCTCCTTTTCTCCAGGTCCTTCACTAAATCACATCTCTACAATTCCATGTCATGTTAATTAACATATTCACAGGTTCTGGAGATTACAGTGGGGCATTTTGGAAGGACCATTATTCAGCCTACTGTATAATTTGATAGTGTAATATTGGAATTCTAAGTAAATTCTTCTTCCTGAGAATGAATTTGCAGGCATCTTTGAACTGGGGGTATTTATTAAGCAACTGGTAACACTAAAAGCATGAAACAAGGCAGTAGAAAGTGATGTAGTTTCAACCACGGAAACTTTTCCAACCCTTTTCATGAGCAAGGACATTTTTATTGTTTTATAAATTTTGTCACCTGCACTAATTAATAAATTATTTCCCTTAAAAGTTATTTAAAAGGCATAGGGGATTGTGGTCAATTCCCACATTTGCAAAGTAAAGTATCAGTTATTTAGTACATTCCTTCTATGAGAGAAACAGTAGCCAATAATTAAACTCGTGTTTGTTGCTATAATCAACATTATTGGAAAAGCAGTGGCCAAGGAGTGAAGGCAAAGAGGTGGCAAAATGAAAATATTTTCAGAGCTGCATTCCATGCCAATCCTCCCCTTTTATTTTCTAACTTCAATTTATTTGATGTTCCCTGGGATACAGGTAAAGTTCTGGTTATTGGGCCTGGGTAAACTTACCACTAAAACGAGGTTACTTCTTGAGAAGAATATGGTGACCAAAGAAGAACGGAAGTTTTCAAAGTCTCTCCACCTTGCACATCAAGAAACAGATTAAAGAAGACATAGGGTTTCTGTTGGGGGCAGCTGAAGCTGGAGAGATATTACAGGTGCAGGATGAAGCGAGCCCTAGGACACTGGAGCTCCTCACTCCTAAACAAGCACATGTAGCTTGTTAACTGACTGCTGGGCTGCGAGGCTGAAATTGATCAACCTCTCCAGGGTGTAAATAAACACTTTACTGTTCTTGGGCAGTTCCCCTTCTCTGCTCAGAACAGAGAGGCCCTCCACCTGACCCCAGCTTTTTTTTTTTTTTTTTTTTTGCAGTACCGCAGATCGAACTCATGACCTTGAGCTTGCTGGGCAGGAGCTTATGCCACTGAGCTAAATCTTCAGCCCGGACCCCAGCTTTTTGTCTCTTTATTTTTCCCTCATTCTCGCCACAATTCCTTCCCAGGGTGCAGCAAGAACCCAATTGATCCATACAGTTTTCAAAATCTGACCAAGAGATGGAGTTGCATTAATGAGCGTCTTTTGGCCATAGGACCAGTTCAGAATTTTCTTGTCTCTCTTCATTAGCCAAAGGGCTGCAGCAGCATTCAAGAGAGGAACACTTGCCACTGCACTTTCTGTGGCAAGCGTTCCTCTCTTGAATGTTCTGTCCAGCTTTCTGGAACCTGTAAGTTTGTAGCAGCCTTGAAAATCGATGAAGATAACAATATACAATACAACAACCACTGTTAATCCCTATCATTTTGTTCTGAAACCCTGTATCCTTCTTATTGTTTTGCTTTGTTTTAGTTTTGTCTATGACTTTGGCATTTTGCTATTTTTTAAAATTCTCTTTAAAATAAAAGAAAGAAAACTGATGAACATCTGTGGCCATAAGGGGAAACCTGGGCCTCACAACTTTTTTTTTTTGAGACTGAGGACTGAGCTCAAGCCTTGAACATGCAAAGCTCGCTCTACCTCCAGTACTTTAAGACAAACCAGCATTCCTGCAGAGAACATGGAGGCATAACTGGCCTTGTTCTAGATTACTAAATAAATGGAATTCTAAGAGGAAAACAAAGAGTAGGGAAGAAAAAGAGGAAGAAAAGTCAGGAGGGAGAAAGGAAGGGAGGGAGGGAAGGAAAGTACAAGTATTATCTGTACTAATGACAAATATGACAGGACTCTCAAACAAAACGTCAGTAAACTAAAATAATAGTTAAAAAGTAAGGGAAAGTCTGAATGGTCTTTTAAATGTAAAGATATATCCAATCTGCAGGAGACAAATTTAAAGACATGCGCACATGCACACACACACACATACAGCACAAAGGAAAGGAAAAGAAGGAAATATGTGTAAGGCGAGCAACACTACACTGAATGCAGTACTTACCAACCTAGATACTAAGGCTAAATATAAAGCTATAGCAAGTAATACAAAGTGCACTGGCCCAGAGAATGTCCAACAGACCACAGAGAGAAAGAAATCACACATACTAGTAAGGAGAAGACAAATTAGTTAGCAAGAAAGAAAACAGTATCTACACAGGGAACATCAGAGCAAAATACGTATTCAAATATGCACTTCTAGTTATAAAGCTGGTAAGAAGTTTCTTCTAAATGTGAGTTAGCGCTCACTCATGTGCGTCGTCTTTCAACTGTTGGCCCACCTGTGTGCACTGCACCGCATAGCTGCTCTGCATACCCTGATGGTAATCCTTTTGAAGGCAGTGACCTTGCTGGCAAGGATCAGATTTGCTGAAATAACTTTGCAAATACTTCTCCCTTAACATCTAAATATGTAAAAAGTTCCTGTTTATAGTAAATTACTAGATCAAAAGGACACACACATTCTTCCTAAACATAGAAACTGGATTAAATTTAGTATTTCATTTTTTAGGACAGTAAATGCATTCAGTTTCAAGTGATACCATGAAGCAGAACTATCATAAACACGTGCAAGATGCAAGCCCTCCTAATCTGGCAATACCTCATCTTACAAGGTATGAGAATCATGTGGGAAAAAATTCAGTATTATTTTAAAGCACCGAAGTAAATCAATAATTTAAAAGAAAATTTAACTATAATAAATGATTAGAATGAATGAAAGTGATTCTCCCAACAAGAAAAATATCACATGATTTACTTTATATGTTTTTAATTCTTTAAGCCAAAATAATAATGGCCTTCCTCAAGCAACAAAAGGCAGATGTCACTTATTTTCAAGTAATTTATCACACTATCATAAAATAGCCCAAAGCAACATTTTAAATGAAAATCATGTTCTTATATGAATCAATATTCTCATAAAACTTAACTACACATATGTATTTTAAAAACTCAAATAAATTTTGATGTAACAATATGAGAAATTTTATCTAAAGAATTAAACGAAAAGAAACAAGTTGTTAGGACTTCCGGGATGATGGCGACCAGGTGAGCAGCAAAAGAAGGATCCTCGCTGATAGAGGCCCCCAGCTCGTGACAGGCTTGTCGAGTGCGAACGCCGCGACCTCGGCTGTGAAGTTCAAACTGAACGTGTTTCTCTGTACTGCCGGAGACGTGGCGGGTCGGACCAAATTGCCGTGGCGAAATGCGGGAAAGACCGGAGCTGTGGGAACCAGAGACGCTGGGCGCAGCAGACAGGTGGCGGCTCGGCTGGGTCCGAGCGCCCCACAGGCGTAGACGGCTTGGTCCCTCCCGCCTCCCGATCCTGCGCGGCTCGCCAGCAATGGTGGCCAAAAAATAGGCTTTTTAGCAACTGCAGCACGGGAGGGTCTCGGAACCCGCACTCCTCGGGCAGGCTCCGCAAATCCGAGCAGCGAAACAGGATCCCACTCCGGTCCTGGCCCCCGCCGCCAAAGCCCTCAGCGGCCTGCAGTCCACGGGCCGCGTGAGGAGCACAGAGGAGTGGAGCATCCCGCTCCCCCCCGCAGACCCGGAGAGCGCGAGAATTGGCACTTTGGAACCTTCCTGCCGGCACGGATTCAGAAACGGGTGAGCTATCTGCACACCGCGACCGGATCACCGAGTGGGGGAGGAGATCTGTCCCCATACCTGCAGGGAACCCTGGGCGGGTGGGGGAGCGGATTTACATGCCCCACCCAGGTCTTCGGGTAGGGAGTAGCCCACCCACAAACCAGCACCTGAGCAGCCTTTTAGGTGGAACTCTCAGCAGAAAGCTTAAGGGACATTCTCCCGAAGAGAAGGAGTCATTGGAGCAGCCTTTGCAACAGACCTTTGCCTAGTGAACTGCCTGGGTAATTTATTGCTCAATATTTCGAATCTGTTACCCTAAAATGGGAAGACAGAAGAACAAAACGCAGTCTCAGAACTCAACCCCACCCAGAACAAAACCTGGATGCGAGGATATAGGAGAACTAGGAAGCCACATACCTGTAAATTCTGAAACGACTGCATCCGAAATAATGAAACAACTCCAACAGGCCATAGAAAAGCTTAAAGCAGAAATAAGCCACATACCTGCAATAATCTCTCAGACAAAAAATGAACTGAAAACGATAATGGAAGAAATGTTCTGTACACATAAAGAAGAAACAGATAAAAGATTAGAAGACAATAGGAAACAAGGGCTGGGGATATAGCTCAGTGGAATAAGCGCCTGCCTAGCAAGCACAGGGTCCTGAGTTCAATACCCAGTACCGCCAAAAAAAAGAAAAAAAAAAAAAGGAAACAAATGGAAACGCTACAAGAGCAATTTAGGAATGAATTACCAAGAAATGAAACAGGCCCAAAGAGATTGCCAGGAATTGAAAACTTTCATTGAAAGCTTGCAAAACCGCTTCAATGAAACCAAAGATAGAATTTCAGACCTTGAAGACAGCATGGCACCTTATGAGTGTGAAAGGAAGGATCTCATAAAATGATCAAAAACCCAAGAAAAATCAATCCAACAGCTGCAAGATGAGGCAAAATGAAATAATAGTGGAATAATAGGAGTCAGTGAAATGGCAGGAGACAACTCAAATGGTATGAAAAGAATATTTGCTGAAATAATAGCAGAAAATTTCCCAAACAAGGTAAAAGATACTGAAGTACAGTTAAACGAGGCATATAGAACCCCAAGGACCCATAACCCAAGGAAAACCACACACAGACATATAATAGTCAAGATCCCAGATATCCAGCAAAAGAACACAATATTAAAAGCTGCTAGAGAAAAGAAACAGATCACCTATAAAGGAAAGCCCATTAGAATCACAGCAGACTTCTCAACGGAAACCATGAAATCAAGAAGAGCTTGGAGCGAAATATTACAGATTCTGAGACAAAACAACTTCCAACCCAGACTGATGTATCCTGCAAAACTATCCTTCAAATTGAATGGAGAAATAAAATATTTCTACGACAAAGAACAACTGAAGAACTTCATGAGTGCCAAAACAGCATTGCAAACAGCACTAAAAGATATTCTAGACAGAGAAAAAAGAGACCACAATCCCAAGAACAATGATAGAAATAATCCCCTAAACAGAACAAGTAAACAGACAGCAAAAGAAGGAAAACAACAACAAGTAAATAACATGACTAGAATAAGCCAACATATAACCATTATAACCATTACTGTAAATGGCCTCAATTCACAAGTCAAAAGGAAAAGATTGGAAGAGTGGATAAAGGAACACAATCCAACGATATGCTGCATACAGGAAACATATTTTACTCAAAAGGAAATCCACACGTTGAAAGTTAAAGGCTGGAAAACAATTCTCCATGCAACAGGTCCCCAGAAAAAAAGTAGGGGTAGCTATTATGTTTGCAGACAATGTAAACTTCAAACCAAAAACAATCAAAAGAGATAAAGAAGGCCATTACATACTAGCTAGGGGAAAGCTGCAAGAGGAAGAGGCAATAATCCTAAACATTTATGCACCAAACCATGGAGCACCTAACTTTACAAGTCAAATCTTAACAGACGTGAAAAATCAAATAACTAATAACACTATTGTAATAGGAGACCTAAACACCCCTCTGATACAAAGAGATAGGTCAACTGGACAGAAACTCAGCAAAGAAATAATGGACCTGAATCAAAAGTGTGAACAAATGGACTTAGTAGATGTATACAGAGTGTTCCACCCCACAAAATCAGAATACACATTTTTCTCAGCTGCACATGGGTTTTTCTCTAAAATAGATCACATTCTAGCCCATAGAGCATATGTACCTAAATGCAAAAGAATTGAAATTATCCCATACATATTATCGGACCACAGTGCAATGAAATTGGAAATTAATGACAAACAGATCTCTAAAAACCGCATAAACACATGGAAATTAGACAACAACCTCCTGAATAACCAATGGGTCACACAAGAAGTTAAAGAAGAAATTTAAAAATACCTACAAATAAATGAAAATGCAAGTACAACCCACCGAAATCTGTGGGATGCAATGAAAGCAGTCCTCAGAGGGAAATTTATAGCAATGAACTCACAAACAAAGAAAACAGAAAGAGAGCAAATAAACAGCCTAATGCTACACCTCAAACTCCTAGAAAAAGAGCAACAAGCCAAACCAAGAGCCCAAAGAAGGGAGGAGATTATAAAACTCAGGGCAGATATTAATGCAATTGAGATGAACAAATCTCTACAAAAAATTAGTGAATCAAAGAGTTGGTTCTTCAAAAGAATAAAAAAAAATTGATAAACCCCTAGCCAACCTTATCAAAAAAAGAAGGGAAAGATCTCAAATTCACACAATAAGAAATGAAAAAGATGAAGTCACTACAGATCCCACAGATATCCAAAAGATCATTAATACCTACTTTGAAAATCTTTACTCCCATAGGATAGAAAATAACAGAAGAAATGGACAGATTCCTAGAAAGGTACAAATTACCAAAATTGAATCAGGAAGACGTAAAAAACCTGAACAACCCAATATCAATTAATGAGATTGAAAACGTCGTGAAAAACTTACCAACAAAGAAAAGCCCAGGCCCTGATGGATTCACAGCAGAATTCTATAAAACATTCAGAGAAGACTTAATGCCAACATTCTTCAAACTCTTCAATGAAATCGAAAAGGAAGCAACTCTCCCTAACACATTTCTGGAGGTAAGTATTGTACTGATAACAAAACCAGAGAGGGACCCAACCAAGAAAGAAAACTATAGGCCAATCTCTCTAATGAACATAGATGCAAAGATACTCAACAAAATACTGGCAAATAGATTACAGCGAATCACAAGGAAAATTACACAGCACAACCAGGTAGGATTCATCCCAGGAATGCAGGGATGGTTCAATATTCACAAATCAATAAATGTAATACATCACATTAATACAGTCAAAGACAAAAACCACATGATCATCTCAATAGATGCAGAAAAGGCTTTCAATAAAGTCCAACATGCATTCATGTTTAAAACCTTACAAAAAATAGGAATAGATGGCCTCTACCTCAATCTGATCAAAGCCATCTATGACAAACCAACAGCCAACATCATACTAAATGGACATAAACTGAAAACTTTCACTTTAAAGTCAGGAACAAGACAAAAATGTCCATTGTCACCACTCCTATTCAACATAGTTCTGGAAGCATTAGCCAGAGCAATTAGACAAGAGAGAGAAATAAAAGGAATAAGGATAGGAAAGGAAGAAGTTAAATTATCACTATTTGAGGATGACATGATACTATACATGGAGGATGCCAAAAACTCCACAACAAAACTCTTGGAATTAATCGACAAATTGAGCAGTGTAGCTGGATACAAAGTCAACACCCAAAAATCAATAGCATTCCTATACACGAACAACAAACAGACCGAGAGAGAAATTGAGGAAACCATACCTTTTACAATAGCAAGCAAGAAAATGAAATACTTAGGAATCAACCTAACAAAGAATGTGAAAGATTTATTCAGTCAAAATTACAGTACTCTGAAAAAGGAGATCGAAGATGATTTCAATAAATGGAAAAACATACTCTGCTCATGGTTAGGAAGAACTAACATTGTGAAAATGGTCATACTACCAAAACTGTTGTACAGATTCAATGCAATTCCAATTAATTAAACTACTGTTAGCATACCTCACAGATCTAGAGAAAATATGTCTCAAATTCATCTGGAACCAGAAGTGACCCAGAATAGCAGAAGCAATCCTGGGCAATAAGGACAAGTCAGGTGGAATCACAATCCCTGACCTGAAATTATACTGCAAAGCTACTGTAATAAAATCAACCTGGTACTGGCTAAAAAACAGACCTGAGGATCAATGGAACAGACTGGAAGATGCAACCACAACAAAAAACCCACTCAGCTACCTAATATTTGACAAAGGGGTCAACCAAACCCACTGGGAAAAAGGAGGCCTGTTTAATAAGTGGTGCTGGAAAAGCTGGCTTGCCTCTTGCCGAAAACTGAAAATAGACCCCAGTCTATCACCATGCACCAAACTCAGGTCAAAATGGATCACAGACCTCAATATTAAAACAGAAACTCTAAACCTACTGGAAGACAAAGTAGGTAAAAATCTTGAAGACATAGGAGTAGGCAGAGAGTTCATGAACAAAAATGAAACTGAAAGGGAAACACTTCAAAGAATCAATAACTGGGACCTCATCTGACTGAAAAGTTTCTGTACATCTAAAGAAATCACCAGCAAAGTAAAAAGAAAACCCACAAATTGGGAAAAAATCCTAGCTGGCTGTCCCTCAGACAAGGTCTTCTATCTAAAACATACAAAGAATTGAAAAACATGTACCTGTCCAAATTCAAAGACCCAATCCAGAAATGGGCATCTGAGATGAATACACACTTCTCAGACAAAGAAATACAAATGGCAAATAAATATATGAGAAAATGCTCCACATCCTTAGTCACCCGAGAAATGCAAATAAAAACAACACTGAGATTTCATCTCACCCCAGTAAGACTGGCCAGTATTAAAAAATCATCCAATAACAAATGCTCGAGAGACTGTGGAGAAATAGGGAATCTATTACACTGCTCGTGGGAATGCAGACTGGTACAACCACTGTGGAGAGCAGTTTGGAGATTTCTCAGCAAACTAGGTCTAGAGGTTCCATTCAAACCAGCTATTCCCCTTCTGGGTATATTCCCAGAAGATCTGAAAACATCATAACACTCTGATAATATGTGCACCCATGTTTATAGCAGTGCAATTTGTAATAGCTAAATTGTGGAAGCAACCCAAATGTCCATCCACAGAAGACTGGATTAAAAAATTGTGGCATTTTTATATAATGGAATATTATTCAGCTATAAAGAAAGACAGTTTTGGGGACTTTGTAGGCAAATGGTCAAAATTGGAAACCATACTCATAAGTAAAATAAATCAGCGGTACATGAGCAGGCAACGTATTGTGTCACTGGTGTAAGAACCTGAGGGTGGGAATAAAAACTAAGAGACATGAAGGACATCTGTTCAAAAGCAAAAAACAGATGGGACGAGGGAAAGGAGAAAAGAAAGATGCAAAAATGTATGTATGTATATATGTAGATACATATGTGCAGGAGGGCTAACATGGTTCTACTATTGTATTATGTCACTTAAAGCTAAGGAATAGTTGATGACTGGTTATTCGATCAATCTTGTATGTCTGTATGTGTTATCCTGAGCATACATTTTGAAGATACCAATATGCAATGCAGCAACTATTGTTGGTTTTCTGTTGCTTTGTCTATAATTCAATTCTGATCATACTGTTATTGTACTACTTTGTGTCTCTTTGTTAATGCTTTTCGGTTTCTTTCTTTCTTTTTTTTTTTTCTGTTGTTGATGTAGTTCTTTGTCTGTATCTTTGCTCCTGAATATACACTTCGAGGTTATCAATTTGTAAAGCAACAACCATTGTTGATTCCCTGTCACCTTGTCTGTAGATCAGTTTTGATTGTATTATTATGCTACTTTGTGTCTGTTTGTTAATATGTCTTCATTCTTTTACTTTTAAAATAATAATAAAAAAAAGAAGAAACAAGTTGTTGTATGCAGTGGGCACATGTGCACAGACTCCCAAGATGATCATAAATTCCACGTAATGCAAACATATACTAATGAAAAAGAAATTAAAGTAAAAATATGCCATTGTTTCAAAAGAATGAAAACTTCATTAAACATTTAGAAATGATTCAGGAGGTACCAAACAAAAATTATACAATGAATATGCCATTCTTAAAATTCGGTTATAAGAACTTTGAGATTAATGTAACATCTTAATGCCATCTAAAACATATACTTTAAACCAGTGAACCACAACTCTTACATGAAAATTTTAGGTGAGCTGCATTATGACCAAGGAGGAAAATAATGAGCGTGTACAAGCTTCAATAAAGCTTAAAACATAAGACTAATGTCAAATATGTGGCTGCCCACTTCCATACCCACATTTTCACAATCGAGTAAAATGTGCTTATGTTACACCGAAAATCATGTCGCAAGAATTTTTAATAGGCCTTTCTTTACTAAATGAGAGAGGATAAAGTAATTCTAAGCACAATGCCTGACCTTCTCCATTTATGAATGAAACAATATAAATTATTTTAAAAACCATTTTAAATGTAAAGGCCTTTCATTTCAACTCTATAACAAACTGATCTACATATTTTACAATGTGTAGGCTCAATGTCCAGGAAGTTGGAGATTAAAGCATAAGTGAAAAGTAAACACTACTAATGAATGGTAGCATGTATCAATAAACCTACGTATACCATAAATTTAATATCAAACATATCAATACTTATTGTTAAGAACCACATGTGAACCCCAACTAGTAAAGTGATGACATTCTTGTTTTAAAATCCTTACAGAGTCAAACTAATATAGTGTAATCTTTCTCGACAAAATTAAATTATTGAGAATGTGGGTAACATGTAAATAGCATAAAATATAAAGCACAGATAATCAGATTGCCCAGTTTGGAAAATTTTATATACCACTGAAAAGAGTATATAAAAATTAGACATAATATCCCTTCCCTATAGAATTATCTTAACTTTTTTTTGTTAAATTCCTCTCTCTTTCTTCAGGTAAATATGACTGAGTTTTAACAAAGCAAACAGAATTAGCTGTCTAAATACCTCTTCCTTGGCAATTTATAGCACTGAAATTGCCATCATCAACAATCATTGTCAGGTCAGGGACATAGGTCAGTGGCATAAGCGCCTGCCTGGCAAGCGCAACATACTGAGTTTGATCCCCGTTACGAAAAAAAAAAATCATTGTCTTCCATTTGGAATGTTTTAAGAGGAGAAGTGGTGACTGTTATTCTTTATGTGCTTGATTTTGGGGAAGAAAAAGTCCAAAGTCATTCAAATATAAGAACAATAAAACACCAAAACTGGTCATTACAAAGAACAAGGATGTAAAACAGTTCAAATACCTAAGTGCCAAGCACTGGACTAACAGCTTTGGCTTAATATTCTAACTTGCTGTTCATGGCAATCCTGAGACATAATATAATATTTATTCTGGAGATCAAGAAATTGACATTCTATACCATCAAATGACTTGGCCCAGTTTCCCCATACCTAGAGCTGGGGTACAAGTCTAGATCTTTTATTCTATAGCAGCTACCCTTGGACTGTGCTTTGGGCAGACATTTCACATTAATACTGTTTGTAATAAAACAAGAAAAAGTAGCAGGGTTCCTGCCATCATCATGTGTGCTGTACAAGCATTTGGCTCCCTGGTGACAAGCAATAAGGTAGAGCACAGGTATACATCCAGGGAGACAGACAAGTGTCTTTCTTGGGCAAAGACGGATCTACATGAAGCAACTCCAGATATTGCCACCGGGCATGAGAGATAGCAACAATTACACCTACTCAGGATGGATGCGGATTACCTACCTGTAACGGCTTTGACTTACACACCACCTGAGGAATCTCTCCTACTCTACAGCAATGTGATTAAAAATAGAGTGTCCTGACAAATGATCAACAGAGGCTCTAGACTCTTTGAGGAGGTCATTGAAATCAACTTCATGGAGACAAGATGACAGCATTTTACATCCTATCACCCATGAAAGTACAGAGAAACTGAGAAGAGTAGAAATTTAAGGTTGTTTTATTTTATTTACGGCATCTTTCTATTATGGGGGCATTATGGCTAGAGAGGCATTTAGAAGCCCAGTGACCATTATTTCAACTGTGTGAAACTATAAAAAAATTTTTCTTCGTAATGAATAAACCTGGAGAGCCAGATTGCATTGCATCATAAGATTCAGCATCCCAGTAGTCCGTGCAGATGCATTCATGTGTACAGCTCTGAAATTGAAAATGTTTGTTTTAAAATGTTTGATGTAGCAAGACAAAGCTCAAAAGGGAAATACTGGTTTGAAATGCTTTGCTTCTACAGTATGACATTAGTATTTTTCTCTCTTTCTTCAAGTGACTTTGACCAGGTGACTATGAATGATGAACTCATCAAATCAACTAACAGAATTTTTTAGCATCTTTGAGACTACTGTAAATAGTCAGGTTTTCTACAGTGCCTCGTATTAAGCAAGATAGACTTTCTTGGGGAAAAGTACAAATGGTGAGCATCAAAGACTATTTCCCAGAATTTGGAAGAGATACATTCTACATAAAAGACATCTAAAAATTCCAGTGGACTTATTCTGTAACAAATACTAGGATCTGCAGCGGAAGTCTGTTTTTAAACCGCCCATTCACAAGTGCTATCAACACTGAAAACATTCCCCTTATTTTCTGTGATACAAAATGATACACTTTGCAATAACCACAAATATCTCAGGGTACAAAGATGCATAGATAATTTGCAATTTTAAACACTTTTTGTATTTTAATGGTTTCCTGTTTGCTTTCTTTTTTAAAATAAAAATATAAAACTGGAATTAAGAAAAATATTGATTCTACAAATAACTTGAGAGATATCTTAGTACCTCTTCCTTAAACTTGGGTTTGTGGCTAAGCCCTGCAGTATAACACTCTGCCTATCTGCCTCAGTCCAGACAGTGATCTATTTTACTACCACTTCCATTTGAGCCAAATTGTAATTTACTGACAGGACTCAGGCTGGGTGTATTTCAAGCTTTAAATTCTCCCATTTTTCAGACTGAAGCCTCCTGAAGAAGGCATCCTTAAACACTTGTTAGCATAAGCTCAAGAATAAGCAAGATACACGAGCTACTGTCAGATGTAAGCATAGCTGTCTTGTTTACTCTCTTGTTGCTGGGACAAAATACCTGACACCCCAAATTAAGGAAGGAGAGGTTTATTTAGCTCACAGTTTGTGGAGGTTTCAGTCTCAAATAAGCTGGCTCCAAGGCAGGGTGGCAGGGCACAGGGAAAACAGTTGAAGGCCACAGAAAACAGAAAAAACCGTAAGAGCAAAACAGCAGGGGTGAACAAGCCTCTTTTCCTCCCTCATATTGTAAGTAGGCTGCACTCCCACACACACCCAGGGCATGTATAGCCCTCACACCATCTCCTTACTCTCCTCTTGCACAGGATGAGGATGTTTGCAAGTGAGGACCCAGGCCCTCTACTGAGTCAGTTAAACTTCTAAAGTTCTCAAATTGACACAGTGTATTAATTCTTACAATAGCCAAGGCACTAGTTGGACAGCTTCATGATGACTCTCCCCTTTGAAAGAAATGTTAGAAAAAAATGTTGATAGAAGGAACAAAATTCCCTTGTTTCACACAGATTTACCCTTGTTTTCATTCTTGTACAGCCAACATTTTTTTTTTAATTTTGTAGTTTCTGAATGTAATACTCCCACCATGTAAAGCCTACAGAAAGATGCTTGATCTGAGGCTCACAAAGAGTTCGTAAGTGGTGCAGATGAACAAAAGGCAAATTCTTTATATGATATTCAGATCAAGAGGAAAAGTGAAATATAATTTGCCTTCCTCTATTTAATTATCATGTGACAAATGTGCCATATGGGAAACATTCTGGCATGGCTACATCTACAAACTGCAAGCACCTTAGTAACAGAATTTCCTCAATTAACACACCACTTGTAGGAAAAAAAATCTTAAAACATGGCACTTAATCTAATTTTCATAACTTCTGAGATTTGCATGTTCTCAAGGATGTGGAAGTATATATATATTATAATTTTTAAAATGCATAATTTAAACCCAGGGCAGGAAGGAATAAAGTTGGGGACAGAGTCCAATTCTCTCTGCTCCAAGCCTGGGTTCCTGTCCTCAATGTCCAACATTTTTAAACATCTTTAGCCTCAAAACTTGCCTCAAAAAATCAAATGTACAAGATGAGAATACAAAAACAAAAGATAGATCCACACAGAGATACTCAGATTAAAGCTCATGGAGACTCACAAGTTTCAGTCTATCCCTGAACTGCATTTCCAGGAATCCCTAGAGTTTGCTGAAATACTATCTGAAACCATCTGCTTCACACCAAGCCACTCATAAAATTAATCTGGAAGGAAGCCAAGTTTAAAAATGTAAAAACTTAAACATCAATACAAAAGATAAATTGTAGTTCAATATAACAATATGAAAACTGTCATAAGTTAGTTTATGATTAATTACTAAATCAATAAGCTTGAAAATAGGGACTCAAAGCATTCAGCAAAGGAAGATATCACAGTGTGGTGGTAGGATCTGGAGTGAGTTACCAAACGGAAGGATTGACAAGGGTCTTAAAACATGCATTGTACCAAAATAAAAAGAAATGGCATTAGTGCTAGACATCAGGAAAATAGCATTGGCAACAATACCGGCACAAGAAAAACAGTATCATTTCAAGTGATTAGACCAAATAAGCTCAAAGAGATGGCTTGGGAAGCTCAAAAAGGCGAAATGAAACCCAGAAATATGTCAAGACCAGATTATTTCAAGTTAATGAGTTCTGACTACACCCTGCAGGCTACAGGGAATTACGGAAGGCTTCTGAGCAAGGTAGCAATATGATCAAAGTGGTATAGGAATTTTATTCAGACAGTGGTGTAAAGATATTCTGGGAAAGAAAAAAATTGAGGAGAAAGATCAGTAAGCAAGCTATTTGCAGATATCCAGCAATGATAATGATCAAAATGAAGGTAAAAGCTGAAAGGACAAAAAGAGACAGGTTGGAAAGCAAGAAAGGATGATTTGAAAGGATTTAGAAAGTTATGTTATTCCAAATATAGGAAACACGTATCTGTGTGGTATAATGTAAAGGAGATTCATATTACAGAAGATAATTCAACTCTATGACCTCTAAGGTCCCAGTCGTTTTCTGAAGTTATAATTCAATATGACAAATAAGGAGAATAAAGAAAGCCAACCCCAAATTAAAGAGTTAAAGTGTGAGCAATTATAAGAATGATGGCTGTAATTTTCAAAATGAGGTACCTGTTACTTACTATTCCAAAAGAGGAATGAAAAACAAGCTCAATTCCTTTCAAAATGTTGAAATAATTTAAGCCAAAAAGTCAAAAGGCACATTATGATGCATAATACTCTACAGAGAAAGGTTTCTAATGATTTTGTGAACACTATTTTCCTAGGATATACATCAAGGTGGCTCAGAAGTAACTACAAGAGGTTATTATCCTTGCAGATACTACGTAGTCCAAAATTATTTACCATGCAGTCATTTCTTCCAGCCACACAGACATAGCACTCAATCTCTGGTAACTCATTTCTGAGAATGAATACAAACCATATACACACTTGGAGTACATCTCTTCTATTTTTCATTTTCTGTTCTCCTGAGAACAGCATTCTATTGTTTTATTTTCTTGGTGTGTCCATATAGGAAATAGTCTACATGTTTATGTTCAAGTGTAGTCTACTATTTTCTCTAGTTCTCTATTCATTTGATAATCATATAGGGAGTTCACATGTCTTGAGTTTACAGCTAATTATGTACTATTAAGTGTGCTGCCTGAAGGTCCTTCCAATAAAATGTATTGTCATAATTTATCATCTTTTCTTCCAGTTTATTGAAGTGACTCTAGATCTGGCATCACCTATTCTTGCTGTGGCATACAGGTGCTATTGTGTTTTTCTCTGCTGACAGGTTGCAGTCAGAAAATTTTATCTGGAGGTCCTCACAGTTCTATCATTCCAGCTGGATGATGTAATTGTTAAACAAGTATTTGTCAGAAAATCTTTTCTTTGTTTAGAAAGGGTCTAACAAGTTTATCTTATATCTTACTATGAAGGTTTGAAAGAAAAATTAAGTTTGGGATACCTGATAAATACCTGGGATTGTTACATTAACTTTCTCAAAATGTAATTAAGAGATATTGATTATATGAGCAGGAAAAAAAAGGACACTCACAGCAATAAAACACTGAATGGTACGCTGAAAAGAATGATGGAGCTATGCTTCTGACGATCTTCCAAGGACGCAGTGACTAGGTTAGACAGCCAGCTTCTCAGGTTTATTCAGACAACCATGCATGTACATACGTACATACATGCATATACATGCATATACATACACATACACACATACATACATATACATGCATATACATGCATACACATACATACACATGCATGCATATACATACATACATATACATGCATATACATACACATACACACATACATACATATACATGCATATACATGCATATACATACATATACATACATGTACATACATACATGCATATACATACATACATGCATATACATGCATGTACATACATATACATGCATATACATACATATACATACATACATACACATACATATACATAGATATATTTATATATTCCTAAAAAATGAAATCTACTGTTTGTCAGTGAATATGAAGGTAAATTTAACTTTCTTTAAGACTTCAGGAGCAAATGATAAGTTTAAAAACTCTTACGTTTGTACTTTGTTATAAATAGCAGTATCACTGACACGTGAAAACAAATGTATGCACTACAGGTAATTTCTGGCTTAGTACATGTAGGTGTCAGGAAAAAGAATAATTTCTAGATATTATAAGGTTATATTCTTATGGAGACTATTCATAGTAATTTCTGTTTGTTATGTTCAACAAGACATTATTGCACATTGGTCTTTTATAAACTATAGTCATATTTTAGTTTACCTGTATTAATTTAGAAAGCAATACAATAATCTTTAGAACCTATTGTCTTATTACACCAACAACACCTGGCAACCCATTCAATTTTGAAAGAGATTGAGCATAGGAAACAACATTTAATGCTTAACAGAAGAAAAAAATTAAGAGGCAGTTTACATATATCTTAAAAGTTAACTGGCATTGGACTTAAATTTGCTAAAGAAGTTATTAGGGAGGCAAGTGGATTTTCTTTTGCAGACGCCACCATCACATGGTTTGGATAGTCACATGGGTGTATCAAGCACACCACTGACTGCTGTATGTTTTAATGCTGTAACAGATTCCTGCAAGTACTTATGAGATAGGACATCAAAAATGAGTTGGAAAGTAAAGCACTAAGCATGAAAGACTCCTTTCACACATCCTTCAGTGCTGCTAAAGACAGTAAAATTTAAATGCATTAGTACGGCTGGTCTTCATGGTATGTCCCCTCTCTGCCTTTATTCTTCCTTACCTTTCCTCCACCCCCCGGATTTTTATGTGCTACAGTGTTTCCTCCACACTCACATGCATCCATCCCTCATGACACCCTTGGCAGGTGCTGTTCCTCTTCCACTGCGTTAATGGACCCCTTAACCTCTTCCTGAGAGATGAGCTACTTACAGAAGGACTCCTAAACTCCACTGTATATTCACTTGTCAAACAACATAATGTAACTGGGTCTTCACATCTGGACAGTGAAATAAGCAATAATTTTGTTTGATGCATAGTCTCCACAACACAGAAGTACTCACTGTAAAAATATAACTGAATGAATGATTAAATAGATTTGTTAGTAGAAATACTATAAATATTGTCATATTTAAATACAAAATGGATTCAACAGTTATTCAACAATACACCAAATATTTAACACTTGTAGTATACTAAACATACTAAGTGAGAAACAAAGAAGAACAAAAGCTTGATTCTGGAGATATTTACAATGTTACTGAGAGCAATAGGAATTTGTAAATGTATTATATATAATTTAAATATTGCAATGTTGTGTGATAAATAAAATGTATTTGGTATCCTTCTTAGGTCTTCACTGCCAAACTTCTGTCCTGCCAAGAATGCAAAAACTGCCTAAGAACATTCAGTGTTCTTTGGCTTTGTTTTTCAGGTGTCAAATCCCTCTCTCACTGTTACAGCGTTTTTGCTGAATGGATCGTCCGGTCTGCACTGTCTCTTGAAGCCTAAACGTTCAGCTTGATGAGTCATTGTCTGATTTTGGCTTCCTCCTAGTATGCTGTCTCAGAACATATCCTTTGCTCTACATTCTGCCCATCACCAGAGGTGCCAACTGGCTCAGGCTGCAACCCAGAAAATTCTTTTCAACCCTGCTTCTACTTCTCTGGGAAGGGGCCTCATCCAATCAGAATGAACAGGAAGCATAATTCATTTTAAATGGTGTGGGAGGTGAAGTTGTTACAAGGGCAACATCAGTTGGCCCATATATATCTGGGCAAAAATAGGTAGGAATTACAGAGTGAGGATATTCTAAGTACAGAGGTCTTTCTGCTGCAACAATGGCACAAAATGCATGTCTGGAAGGCTTACTTTGGAAAAGTCAGTAGGTGACACAGCACTAGCGACACTAAGTCACTTACCTAGTAAATGTGGGAAAATATCAAATGTACAAAATACCTAGAAGTGCCAGATAAAAGTTTATTTAAAAATCAAGGAAAAATACCAGTTTGGCAGAAAGAAGAGATGAAATACATTAGGCAAAGTCCATATTATAAGTGATAAGAACTTTTAAAAATAAAGGGAGCAGTAGGACCTCATTAAATCAGTCTCATGCAATCTCAAAGCTCTTTGAATTACCTGTCAGAAGATCTTCATCAAAAAATTCCCTTTCTCCAACTTAGTTTGTCATCTACCAAAAGAATCATTTTCTTCCTCCATTGTAATTTAAAAAGCATCTACTTAGTTAACTTTTTTATACCCTTTCTAAGCAAATTTTTGCACTCTTCTGTCTTCTCTTATATTCTCAACACCACTGAGCATTTAATATTTTCTCATGCATTTCACTGATTAGAGCAAATCATAAAGATGTTCTTCATGTTTTGACACATACATATCTTTAGTAAGAATTATACACATAGGCTGGTAGAAATCCTTCTGGGAAAGACCAGGCTTGTGAGGTTTCTGCTGGGAAAGACTGCATTGGTTGTTGGACTCCAGATGATGTGTGTTATGGCTTAGCAGAAAGTTTGTCTGCATTTTGTTCATGTCCAGAGACTTTGCCTGAGATTGAGATTAAGAGCAGCAGACTAATTAATCTGGCAGAACAAATTTCAAGTCAGTTGAACATTGAGGCAGTGGCATGGCTATTGTTGGGCACTCCTAGATAGATTTATGTTGAGAATCAAGAGCAAAGAGCCCAGCAGGATGATTTAAAATGTTGTGAGTTTGGCCAGAGAAGAATCTCCAGTAAAGCTGTGGATTACAAAGAGTGAGCTGAGGAGACCTTCATTGCTGAGGATTAGCAAGAGAATAGAAAAGATGGCCTGGGGGCATCACTAGGAATAGCAAGTCTCCACTCTTTGCAGCCTGAAAACTACAAAGGTGAGAGACTTTGCTTTGAGGAGAAAGCAGCAGAGTGCTGTTTTCCAGAATGGCAGCAGCAGCCGCACCAGGTTCCAGAAAGGCAGCACTACAGAGAATTTGTTCCTCAGAACTGCATTCAGAGTGTCCAGAAATCCAGGCACTCGACCCCTATGGCCAAGAGAGAGGAAAACTTGGCTACTGCTCCAGCTGCCAACAGACCTTGGCATCATCCACATGGCACTGGTGTTAGGCTCATGGAGAATGCAAGAGTTCTGAGGTTAAGAAAGCTTCCACCTAGATTTCTGAAGGCCTGGGAGGCCAAGCAGTGTGCCTCTGAGGGGGTAATGTGTGAAGCTTTGAGTGTGAAGCGAAAGGTACACTGGAGACAGCAGAAGTTTGGAAAAGCCAAGAATGTGGATTGTCTAAGAAAGCTGCAAGGAGGTCATGCAAGCCCTTTGGAACTCAAAATGTGCCACAAGTTGCTTCAGATTCTGGATATGGCATTACAGGACTTAATCCAGTTTTCCCTACTGGATGTTGGACTTGCTTTGGTCCCAATGCTTTGTATCCTCCTGTTTGTACCTTTTGGAATAGTAACATTTATCTTGTGCCATTGAATGTTGGGAGTGTTTAACTTCTCATTTGTATAGGGGCTTGCTGCTGAGAGTTTCCCTTACATCTGGGAAGAGACTTGGTACTTGGACTTTCCAGCAATACTGAAACTGTTAGGACTTTGGCAACTCTTGCAGATGGATTAGAATGTCTTTTGCATAAAAGGATCCACATGAGTCTTGGGGGAGGGCAGTGGTGGAATGTTGTGGTTTGTGTCTGATTGTCCCCTCAAAGCCTCATGCAGTCATGGGGCAGGCTTCCAGAGTTTATGATTGATTCACGGTCCAGCACTGGAATTACGGACGTGAGTACTACACCTACCCTGGGGTGGACAGTTTGCACACAAAGTAAGGGAGGGAAAGAGGCTACTGCCCCTCTCCTTGTGTTCTTGTTCCTTATGCTGTCTTCCACCGCCATGAACGGTTGCCCTGTGCCATGTGCCGTTCTGCCTCAGAGCCAGCCAAATATGGACTAAAACCCCCACAAGCTGTGAGCTAAGTAAACCTCTCCTTCCTTAATTTCGGGTGTCAGGTATTTTGTCCCAGCAATGAAAGAAAAGTAACCAAGACACTTCCCTAGGCAACCAGGAATCCTCTCTCTCCAGATTTGCCTCTTTCAGTATCTTACTGTAATCTCACAATATATGGTCTCACGATTGGCTTCATTCACTTACCATGTTTTCAAAGTTTATCTATATTATAGCTTGTATGAGACTTTTATTTCTCTTATTTCTTCTTTTTGTATTTTTTTTTTATTTTAAAGGGGAAAGAATAACAACAAAGACAGGCAAAGCAACGTGAGGAGTGGGAACAAAGCACGGTTTTGGAATGGGATGGTGGGAGTTGACAGTGGTTGTCATGTTACACATTGTTATCTTCAACAAGGCTGCTCAGATTGCCACACGTAAGAGTGCAAGATTGTTGAGAGGATTAACGTCTGACTAAATTTGCATGTCTGTATATGGGTTCATACATTTACAATTCGAAGGTATCAATAGATAAAGCAATAACCACTGTTGAGACCATATCACCTTGTCTATAGATTAGTTGTGATTGTACTATTTTTTATGATAATTGGTGTCTGTTTGTCAATATGTTTTTGTACTTTTATGTTTCTAAAATAAAAAAAAAGAGTGCAAGATTGATCAAACAGTTAAAGATAATAAAAAGTAATAGTAAAAAACAACTAGAAACGATACAGAGCTTCATTAAACAAGATGGTAGGAATTCAACAATGGTTCTTATATTGCATATTGTTGTCTTCAAATTAGTTACCTTGCGTTCTTGCATCTGGTAATCTGACCGACTTCAATGAAGATGGAAACATGTAACATGGCAGTCACTGTTGATCCCTGTCATTTTGTTCTGCAGCTCTGTATCATTCTTGTCATTTTTGCTTTGTTTTATTTTTGTCTATGAAGTTGGCATTCTGCTATTGTTCTTTTTTAAAAAGTCTCTTTAAAATAAAAAAGTAAAAAAAAATTAGTTGTTCAGATTACCACATATAAGCATACAAAATTGGTCAACAAAAATTATAACCATTAACTGGTCCTTTCAATAAACCAGTAGACAGCAAAAAAAAGTATTATACATACAGAAGAATCTCTAATAAAAGGAACTTAAAGTAAAATTAAATGTTAAGCTGGCAGGGTGACACACACCTGTCACCTCAGCACTGCAGGGCTGAGGAGGAGGATCTGAAGGAAGACAGTGCACAGCCTAGGCAACTTAGTGAGCTAGTGAGACCCTGTCTCAAAATTTTAAAAAGAAACAAAAATGGCTGGGGATGTATCTCAGTGCAAAGGCCTGGTTTTCAATCCCTAATACTGAAAAAAAAAAAATGAATTCTATCTTAAAAATACGATATAACTCAGAAAGTATTCTTACTGTCATAATGGCTACATATAAATTGTAAACTATGGAAAAAAAGAGAGAAGTAAGACCAGAGTTCGATTTGCATTACTTCCTAGAGTTTTCCCACTTGTACTTTCATCATTTCATGAAAATGATTATATTTTCTTTCATTTAAATACTCATAACTATCTCATATGACCGCCTCTCCACAGACACTGCAGCACTAGGAAAACAAAATGAAAGAAACCTTTTAAGTATATCAGCATTTCACTTTAGGACTCTGCATATCAAGATCAATTTCAATATGCAGTAGATCTGGCTTTGCTGAAGAAAGAGATTGGAAACATTAAGAAAATTTTCATTTTCTCTTACTGATCTCATTCTGCATCAGAGTTTCTTGGTTTTTTTTTTATCTTTATTTTTTCTGTGAGGAATATATTTGCACCTAAATAAAGAAAACCGATCCTTTATTTTTCTCCACCTAGTACTTTGGAAAGGTCTTCACAGCTTCAAATTTTAAAAGGTAGAAAATGTCAGAAGTCATACTCTGAATGAAGATACCAGGAATTATTAGAGTTGATGGTTTACCAGGCAATACTTTGAAAGCGGATGACTGGCATTGTGAGACTATTTGCAGAGCACACTCACACAACAGGACCCTAACAAACGTTATTTCGGTGTCTAAGAGAGACCTCTTAGGACTTTTCCTACTTGCTTGTTCTCTATCATTTAATGCCACTGCCCATAAACTTTCCAAATCAGTCTTCTGCATCCTGCACCCCTGGTTGGCTGTCTTCCTTGCTGTTCCTTTTAATGTCTTCCTGGATCTGTTTTATCTACTTATTCTCTAAATGCCAACTGTCTTTGGGGCTCTCTCCTTAATCCCCTATTCTTCTGATTGTACTTTTTCCTAGGAAATCTTTACTACAGCTTCAGTAAACATTCATGCTTTGATAAAGCTAAATGCTGAGCAGATCTCTCCCGTGAGCTCTAAAATCATATCTGCAACAACCTCCTGAATGTTTCTTCTTGACAGCCTCACCAAAAATAAAATTCTAACTGAATTCATTGCATTCTATACAAAATACCCACTTCCCCTTGTGCGTGACTTTGAAAGTTGCACAAAAAGAAACTTGAGGATGATCCTTGACTCGTCCTTTCACTTGCCACTTGACATCAGTCAAGAATCAATCCCTGAAGACTACCTCTTTCCTATGGTTTAAATTCTTCTGTGAGCTTATAATTCAGAATCAGTCCAGTATCATCTCTTACTGTACTGACTTTCTAATTCTCCTTGCTGTTCCAGAGAAGTCCCCATAGTATAACACAAAGATCATTCTCCAAAGTCTAAGTGTATTTAAATTGTACATCTGATGAAATCATTTCCCCCACTTATATACAGGACCAGCCAAAGAAAATGTATACACACTTCAGGAAAAGAAAAAAATAGTTTGATGTTTGTTTAACAGATGATGTTAGCCTTGTATGGGGGACCCTAGAGGATGTCGTATATCACAAAGCATTCACTATACTGCCAGCCCTTAGGGAAGAAAATGAAAATTCCTGTGCAGTAATCTCAGTAGCCAAAGTTATCCAAACAGCAGTTCGCCATACTAATAAATATCTACATGCTAATGGTCACCACTTTGAGCACCTCTTGTAATTGTTGAGGCCAAAGTTAACTTGCATTCACCTCCTAATGTCTCAATAAATTTAGTATTAACATATTTATACAAGTTTTTCTTTTCCTGAAGTATGTATAAATAGCTGTTGGTGGACTCTGTATTTGCTTTGTTACCCCTTTTACTATGTCTAAAGGCAGAAAATAAATAAAAAAGCACCCAATTAAAATAGCTCAAGTGAAATGTGTAGAGAGGTCCTACAAGCTATTTGCTGTTAATATTATTAGAATGAGCAGAAAGAGGAAACTCCAGAGCAAAAAGAGGAAAACAAAAACAAAACTGTAGCATATATTCTAAAACGCAGAGAAGCATGACATATAATTTTTCTGCAGGTTACCCTACATAACAAACCACATGTAGCTATGCTTGAAAAAACTAGCATGAGATCACCATTTCAGAAGACATTAATGTGCAGTACAAAAGCGTTATAAACTAGACTAGTGTGAGGAAGTGTGAGTTAGGTTCACAATTTTCCCATAGAAATCAATGAAAATATGCAAGGTCCTCAGAGTAGTATTTCTAAAATAAGCTGAGAATATGTAAGTCCTTCCATTCTAAAAGAAATTCAATTCTTTTCACCACTCTCAGCTTAAAATACACTGTCTGTTTCCTCCATTAAAATATGTCACTGAGCAGTAACTACTGTTAGTTTGCCTTTTGGAATATTACGGAATTTTAAGTTTCACAGAATTAGAACATGAGTTTGAAACTGACATTTATATTTTTAAAAACATAAAAATATAAAAACATAAAAATAAAAAACATAAAAACATAAAAACATAAAAACATTCTTCACAACTGCATCACAAAATGAAATCTAATAAGTTTTTCATATCAGCTCAGCACGTACTTTTTATCACTTCCATTTAATAAGAAGAGCTGCATCCCTATTTCACATACTGGGGAGATACATACAAACCCATATGTGCCAGGGCCTAACCACGGTGGTGAGTAGGAAAGCTTCTTGTGCCATCTCCACTTCAGAATGAGCTCCAGGAACTCTCCAATAGGTCACTAAAGAGCAAGAATGAGGTCCTCTTGCCCACAAACAATGAGACCTAGGAGCACAACTATACCAGGAAATCTAGCTTCTGACTGCATTCACTGTCGTGACACTGAATGACCAGAGTACAAGTTAGCAAAAGATGACTTTTCCACCCCAAGAAAAACCAAACACATGCTGCACCAGTATACTCGGTAAGCTCTGCACAATGTAAGTCAACTTAAGTAAAATGCGTGACTCAAAAAGCCTTTTCCACATGTTGCACATGATTTTTCTAAAAATTCATAAATCGAACAGAGAAATAACTATTTGCATAATTGGTACCAAATTTTATATGCCTATTTTCTTCATGGAGTAAAATAAGGCTATCACAACAAAATGTAGTCCTACCATACCCACACTCTTACATATACTGGCCTCAGCCCAATGTACCCTGGCAGTGATGGTACAGTGGACACACAGAGTTACAATTTGAGCCAGGCTACTGCCCCTTCCCTTATATGGTGAGTAAAACAGAACCAACCATAGGAACTCAGATGTATGGTCCTGATCTTTACATGAACAATACAACCTTCACTTTGTAAAAATTATTTTTGTCTGAAGGAAGCAAAAAGAACATTATTCCCCACAAATTTGTGGGTGCCTATTCAGACAAACAACTCTGCCATAAATTATATGGGAATAATGAATATATTCTGACATAATATATGGCTATGTAAATATATCATATACACTCTGAAAAAGAGCAACATTCAGGGAAGGAAAAAACGTAGGTATCCTTATTATTGGATGGCTTTTTTTTCCCCTAAATATCTGAAAAAGAATGCCTGCAATATTTGATAACTCACATGCTGATCAAGTCAGTTGATTTGCACTTCACCTGTAATACTCAGTGTACCATAACCATGAATAAACACATTTTTGGTATGCAAGTGCATATGTTGTTTGTATACTTTATTCCATTCATGTGTTAGAAAGGGCAATATCTTATAAATAAATTTCATTTGTATTTTGAGAATTCTCAGTCTTTACTTCTCTCTTTATCTCTCTCTGTTTCTGTCTTTTATTTGTCTTCCTCTGTGTATGTGTCTCTCTCAGACAAACACACACACACACATGATTTTAGCATCAAACTAGAACTTGGCTTATCTTTTAACATCTATATGTTTTCTTTCATATTAATAGAAAGGAAAGTGATATCACGCTTCTCAACTGAGTTTCACATGTATACAACTGTGTGATGCACCTAGAATAGCAACATACTACATCTCCAATGCATTGCTTTTCACACTGCATATGCTGTTTCTATAAATATTAAGGTGAAAATAACATTTTAGTACAATTAGCAACTAGTCTTACTCAAACTGTAGAGCTAAAGCTGGGCATGGTGGCTCACGCCTATAATCCCAGCACTAAGGAGGCTGAGACAAGAGGATTGTTGCAAGTTCAAGACGAGCTGAGGCTACAAAGTGAGCTCAAAGCCAGCCTGAACTGCATAGAGAGACAATGTCTGAAAAGGACAAAAAAAGACCTGCAGAACTAAAATGCTGGGCAATAATGGTCACTTTTTAAAATAATTTCTATGACTGTAGTCATCAATTTCTGTTTACACTAACTGCCACCAGCGAGACACTGGGAAAAGTGAGACGCTTTTTCTTTGTCTCCACTCAGACATTTTTAGAAGCTGCAAAACTCTACCCAGTAACATTTTTTATCAGAGTAAGTAAAACATAATTAGCATAAATCCTACCTAAGTATTCAGAAATACAAACCAAATGGCACCATAAATGTTATAGTAGTACATTTTTAAAAGTAGTATCATTTCAAAGCTTACTGTAAAGCCACTGGCACCAGTGTGGTGCTTACATAAAGACAGGCATATTGGTTAGTAGAACAGATCTAGAAGTAAATTTATATATTTATAGTTTGTTGGCCTTGTAAGGCTAACACTATTGAAACAACTGCATACTCACATGTAGCCAGAATCCTACCTCACACCTTATATAAAATTAGTTAAAAATGGTTGAAGTACACAATTATCAAACATTAATCTATAAAACTTTTCAAAGGAAACATATATATAAATAATTGTGGTTTAGAGACAATAGTTTCTTTAAAATGATGCAATGGAAATAAACCAAATCAAAATAGATAAATTTACTTCATCAAAACTGAAAACTTTCCAGACAGCCCACAGAATGAAAGAAAGTACTTGCAAATTATATACCAAATAAGGGTCAAATATCCAAAGTATAGAAATAGTTTTTACAACTTAAGAAAAAACAAATAGCACAGTTAAAAATGGGCAAAGAATTTGAACAGAGAGTTTTTCCAAACAAAGACAAATATTGGCCATCAAATATGTGAAAAGATGATTGACATCATTAACCAGTAGCAAAGTGCATAGCAATAACTGGATATTATTTTGCATTCAGTAAGATCATTATAATCACAAAGATGAAAAACATTAAGTATCAGCAACAACATGTGGAATAACTGTAATCCTCAAATTGCTGGAAGGAAAGTAATATGCTGCAGGAGTTTTAGAAAACTACATGATTGATGTTCCAAACATTAAATATGGAACCAACTAATCTCATTCATAATGTATATCTAAAAAATGAAAACATACATTCACCAAAGAACCCCTGTTCACTAACTAATATTCATGGCAGTATTATTCATAGTACACAAAAAAGTGGAAATGCTCAAATGCCCATCAACCAATTAATGGACAAACAAATATAACCAAACCACAGTATATTACTCAGTCATAAAAAGCAATGAAGTACTAAGAAGATGGATAAACCGTGAAAAGAGTTTGGTAAAAGACAGAAGGTATATAAACAAGTGACGCAGTGTAATTCCCTACTATAAAATGTCCAAATAGGCAAATCTGTAGAAACACTGTACAGAGAGTAAGGCTGGGGAAGAAGAAAATGAATAGTGACTGTTAAAGACGAGGAGGGTTCTTTCTGAGGTAAAGAAAATGTTCTGAAATGACACAGTCGTTGTGGTTCCACAGCTGTTCAAATTCTCTCAAATACGCATGCCACACTTTAAAATGAGGAAGGCTATGGCATGTTGATAAAAAGTAAACGAATGAAAATGAATCATAACTATGAGGTCAATAATGAATGAAAAAGTAATGTGAAATGGTGAAACTGGGAACAAAACTGGAGGAAGTAGTGATACCAGGTGAAATGTTAGATGCGTTTTCATGAGTGACTATGAATGAACAACCCTGAGATTGTGTAAATGGTTCATTAGGAGCGTTTCCTTTGAGCTAAGGCACTTTGGGGACACACAGTTCTCACAATTTAGCTTCCGTCTGTGGTTTTTTAGGTTATTTTGTACTGAGTATTTTTTGTACCACATTTACACTTAATTCTCCAGTGCTGAGAAGCTTAAGACATCTGCTTTACCTAGGGGGAAAAGGATTGTTTTTCTTTCTAATACCACCTCCTTTTGCATCTTAATAACCAGAGTACAACTTAGACAAAGTGATATCATAATCCATCCAGTATCCATATTTGCTACAATCTCATATCATAGTTCCTATCTTAGGCCACAAACCAGTATAAAGCCAGTATAACAACACTTTTCTTTGTACTTTTAAAAATTTCTCCCTCTTTTCTGTTGTATTGTGGACCAAATCCACGATCTTACTCATGGTAGTCAAGTGCTCCATCATTGATCTGTACCTCAGTGATCCTTTACAGTAATCTAACAACCAGATTCTTCCGAGGATATTTCAGTATCTTAAGCAGGTGAAGACTTTCACCCTAAACATTCACAGACGGCATCCTCTTTTTTTCTTTCCCATAACTACCACCCTGAGAAAGCTGCAACATCCAACCTCTTGGTCTCTGAAGACAAACTTGTAATAACTTGCAATCTATTTTCTTCCATCTCCATTTCACTGAATTGTGCTAATGACCTCTAAATTGTCAAGGTAAGCACATTTTCCCAAGTTCTGATACGAAGTTACTTCTCTGAAACATTTGATACTATTAATAAACCAACTTTCACCTACTTGACTATTTTTTTTCTAAAATGCTATCATTGCCGTTTCTTAGAATCCAAAACTCCTATAACTGATCTTTTTCCGGAGTTCTGACCCTAAGTAATCAAGCTTTTCTGGGTATAGTTAGTCAGGTGCTAGAGTCATCAGAAATACAAATCACACACATACTAGCTTTCTGATCATAGACAAATTACCTTCTGAGGATCCAAACTTTTTTTCTTCTATAATTTGGGCATTTCCTGGAGTTTCCATAGAAGTACATATATACGTATATAATTATAGGTACTTAAAAAGTATATATTAATATAATTTATACAGCACAAATTTATAAACAATGGTCTGGCACATCAGTGGTAGTTTTTTATATAATTAGTGTTATTTATTTTATCATTGTGGTGATTGATTACGTCAACTTGAGTAAGAAAAGTTCAACTAAATTGACTCAGGAATTCCACCCCCTAGGGTTTGGAAGGCCCACCTAGTGTGGCTTGTCACCTGGATGGTACAAAGGGAAAGCCTTCAACTTGGGCATCATCTCCTGGCTTCCAGTGCAGACCTCTCCTCAAATGGACTCACATAGGACATTGCAGTGAGCTCCAGACCTTCCACTGGATCCTTCAGTCTCCAGTGTGTAGACAGACTCTCTGCACTCTTCCCCATCTGCCTCTGTGGGTGGCCACTGTAAGCCAATCTTACATATTTACATATCTTGTGTTATATGTTTCTCTAGTGAACACTGACTGATATAATACTGATCATCATAATCACTAACATACTTCATAATAATCAAATAAAAACCTGGTTCTGTTGGGTTTTTTGAGTTCCTTTGGAACTTTTGCTGGACAGAGACACTGGATGCCCACCTACATCAGCCTACTGTCTGTCTACTAAAACTGTACTTCATCTTCTCTGCAAACTTGGTAAAACATCACTGCTTCATGGATCCCATCAACATCCTCTCTGATATCAGGTTTGATTTTTCAGGTGCTAGTTTTGATTTTTTCCAACCTCGGGGGGAAAATCTGCTCCTAAACTACTCAATTTTATGTCTTTGCAACACTTCCTGAGAGTATCCCCTGTCTTCCATGTCCAGAGGCAAAAGAAGCCAGGCCCTCACTGTACCTCACTTACATGAGTGGTTGCCACAGCTGCCTGGCAAAATATCACAATCAAAATGTAGAGCTTTGGAACCGACCCACAGCACCAATTTATAACCTCAAAATAGTCAGGACTATAAGTCAGCTCCACAGAGAAGTTGCCAGGTGATTCATTGAAACTGCCATATTTAAAAGCCAGTGGCAAATACTTGAGAAATACTTTCTGACAGTCTGACTTCAATGTCACTCCCCTGTTTTCCTATCCAATATTTACAGCCATATTCTTTGCTAAATTCTGAAGCATGTTCTACCTCCCTACCACCAACAAAGTTCAGTCTTTATTATTCAACATCCATTCACCCATTCTTCTTTGAACACCTATAATAACAGATGTGAAGCACAGTAAATTCAAGGGGTAAGCCTTTGAGTACCTAACAATTTAACAGTTGCAAGGAAAAAAAGAGTGATGGGGACAGAGACATTGGGAGAGAAAGGAAACGGGTACCTATTTAACGCTTCTAGCATGCTGAACAAACCGTCTACAACTGAGGTTATTTTTCCTCAGATGAGCACCCAAAGCTCTGACTGTTAGGCTTCATCCTTATTCATCACCACTAACCAAGCCCCGGATTAAAATAAGCAGTTCTCACGTTTCCACAAAATCCCCGAGCCTTCCTGCATCTGAATTGTGCGTCACAGTCTGCTCCCCAGCTAGAACAGCCTTTGCTCATGCTATTGTACTACATTTTTAAAATTTAAGCTTCTTGGTAAATATAGATATACATAATTATCACAGTCATCATAGGAATTTGTACCTGTATATAATATGTCTTGATTTCTTTTCTTTCCAATCCGCTCCCCTCCCTCCAACCCTTGTTCCCTCCATATTTACAAAGCTTTGTTTCCATTGTATCCTTCTTTTATCATTTTTTCTTTTCCCTTCCTTCCTTTCACAGCCTCTCCTCCCTAGTTCCTCTTTCTTTTGAAAGAGTTTTTTCCATTTCACAATACCTGTTTTACACTTTGGTCCTTATACTTTTGATTTCTCACACCATAAAAGCAATGCAGCATTTACACATGTGCCTAGTTTACATCACTTAAAATTATGGTCTCAAGGTGCATCCCTTTACCTAGAAATGTCTCAAGCTTATTCTTCTTTATGGCTGAGTAGTACTCCATTTCAACATGTCAAATACTAAAATGAGACCCATGTCTCTCACCATGCATTAAAATAAAATCAAAATGGATCAAGGATATAAATATTCAAACAGAAACACTAAATCTGCTTGAGTTCAATATAGGTTGAACTCAAAGACATAGATGTAGGCAAATATTATTAATAAAACTGCAATGACATGAGAAATAATATGAAGAATCAACTGGGATATAATCCTATTAAAAATATTTTGCACTGCAAAATAAATTACGAATAAAATGAAAAGACAAGCCACAGAGTGGGAAAAGTTTTAGCCAGTTTTCCCTCATATGAGGGACTGATATCTAGAACTGATATAAAGAACTAAAAAAAATAAGGTGTCTCAAATTTAAAGACCCAATCCAAAAATGGGAATCTGAGATAAATATACACTTTTCAGATGAAGAAGCATAAATGGCAAGTAAATATATAAAAAAAACTTCAACATCATTGGTCATATTCCATCTCACCCCAGAAAGCATGGCCATCATCAAGAAATGAACCAATAACAAATGCTGGAGGTGGAGGGGCTGTGGGGAAAGGGAACCTTCTCCACTGTCGGTGGGAGTGTAGACTGGTGCAATCACTGTGCAAATCAGTGTGGAGATCCGTAAAAAAAAAAAAAAAAAAAAACCACAGGATTAGAGGTCCCATTTGATCCAGCTACTCTCCTTCTGGGTATCTTCCCGAAGAATTAAAAAATATCATACCACAGCAATATATGTTCACCCATAGTCATAGCAGCTCACTGTGTAATAGCTAAATCTTGGGAACATTACCAAATACCCATCAACCAAGGAATAAATAAGAATTTTTTTTGGTTTTGGAGGGTTATGTTATACATTATCTCATTTTCTTGTAGCAAAGTCTTTCACATCTTTCATATTCCAGCCAATCCCTTCTCTAAGGTTTTAGCTCATTCTCAGCCTCTGGAAGCTCTGTATTGCACTTAGCATCATCCACCCTGTGCACGTACTGTGTACCATCAACATATTTAATCAAGGAACATAGATTGACAACTATTTTCACAAAACCTGAATTGCAGTCCCTATTTGGAGCTTTATAAGACCAGATTTTGGCCCAGGGGTATAGCTCAGTGGCACAAGTGCCCGCCTGGTAAGTGTAAGATCCTGAGTTCAATTCCTGGTTTAAAAAAAAAAAAAAGATTTCACTTAAAAGACATTATCAATATAAAGTGATACCTGATGAAGTTAATAGCGAGACAATCATTTTACACCACTAAATTGCTGAAATAGTTGGCAAAATAATACTACGTTCAGCGATGAATTAATAAAAATTGCACACATAGCTAGTTGTAAAAGATTTTAGTAGACTAGTAAACTACAAAAATATACCAATATTATCTAAATTCCAGAGAAAAATCTACACAGGACTACAATAATGTTAATAACCATATTCTGGCCTGAATTGTGGGAGTGCCTATCTGATTGTCTAAGTATGAATATGTGTAGTGTAACACTGTGGATGTTCTGTGCAATGCTCTGAAGGGAGCATCATACTCAAAAACAAGTTTAATCTCTACCGGAAAAATCCTATGCACAGTTAAACATATCATGTCACTGAATTGACAGTTTTCACTGAAATAGGTTTAGAACCACAGTAGCACACTAACAAATGATAGGTGTCAGCACCATTTTAGGAAGCTGGTCCTATCTACACAGCTGCAGAGCAGCCAGTTCATCTGTCCATATGAACCAAGGGTGAAGAAAAATGAATTATGTAATTGATATAAGACTCACTTCAGCTGATATGCACTACACAACATTACGAAGAGCCATCACTTTGAAAGCAAATAGCAAGATGTAGAGAAGTCAGGGGATGGGGATGTGGCCCAGTGGTAAAGTTCTCATCTTGCATACACAAGACCCTGGGTTCAATCCCCAGCACTGAAAAACAAAACAAAAAGCAAAGAAGTTGAGATTGTTTTGTAAGGGCTTCCTATATTCCTTAAGTGACATCCACAGACAGAGAGCAAGTGGGTTCCATTTTAGGTAAGAGAATGCAAATAAAACCATGAGAAAGGCAACCAGCTTAAAACAAAATGGGCAAATCATAAACACTGTCACTTTTGAAGTATTTTTGAATTATGTTGAATTTTGAAATGTCTACTGCCACTAATTTCAAAATGTTTCTCATGGTTACTAGTCTAAATTGCACCATTCAGAGCTCACCTGTCTCATTCGGTTCTAAGATTCTGACTAAAATGCTTCTTGCTGATAACCACCAAGAACAAAACCCAACAAGAAAATTAATTCCAAATCTTCATAGGGCCGAGGTTCTAGGGTATGAAGAAAACTCAAAGATAACTTAGCAATCATTTAAATCTATGTTTCAAGAGTTACTGTGAGTTAAGTGAGCATAAGAAGGGACTTATTCCCATTTCCACAGATGGCCGTAGAAAAAAGAACGAGTTTGAATTCCAGAAAGAGAGATGTAGGTTAGAGGTGAGAAAAAGTTCTTGACTAAGAGTGCTGTCAGTTTTAGAATAGTCTGCCAAAAGGACTATAGAATTTCACTATTTTAAGAATCAGAAAAACTATATCCATATAGAGTGCTTTTGCCCAGGAGACAGAAAGGTATCTAAGTTCAGTGAAGAACAAAGTCCTTTTGATTTTTTATATTTGTTAAAGTTAGGTAAGTTAAATAATATTTTATTAACTGCCTCAAGTAAAAATGAACATCTTCAAATACTGATTAGTCATCTAACTCTCATTTACATCTATGGTATTTGCATTATTAGCCCTAGTATCCATATTTAAGCATTGAAACTGAAAGAGGCATTACATAACTAACTAAATTGAGGGAAGCAATACCTAATGGGAGGTAGGCCTGGCTCTAAGTCCCATTCCACTGCATCATTTCATATTATCAGCAAAGAAGAGGTGTTAAGCACTGATTTCCTCTACACAGCAAATACCTAGCTACTGTATCAGCAGCTGCCTTGGAGAGAAACAATCTGGAATAGACAAACTCCTCCATACGTACTCATCACATATCACCTAAGAGCCCAGACGTGCTACTAGGAAACTAGTGGAACAATTCTCTATTGACAAAAAACTAGTAGCTATCACCATCACCATGATAATTTGATGATGTACTAGACCAATAAGGCAGATGCAACATCCCCTTTTCAGATTCAAGTAAATCAAGTACAACACTGCTAATCTGGCCAGCAGCCACGATGGTGCATTCTGCTAGGGAGGTCAAGGTTACAACTATAAATACTCTATGAACCAGATACACTTACATGGAGAAAATCCTTTGATTCTCAGTCATGGGTTCATTCCTAACACTGTCCAGGTACAGAACCAATGCAGGAAAAATTGTCAGTGTTTACAGGACAAAGGCAATGATAAGAGGAGTGTAGCTCATTACAAATTCAATTATTACTAAAAAAAATTCTACCACCTGTTTTAATGATGCTGAGGCAGTAGAATCTCTTACTTATATGAAGCAGAATGAACTAATCCTAAAAAGGAGGGGATGGTAACTTAAAATGCAAGTAAGAACTATATTCCTATTCTTTTTGAAAGTTGAGGTTAATGTGTTTTGACAATAATGTAATTCACAGAAGGGACTTTTTCAAAATTTATAATGAACCCATTTACAGAACCAGAAAGGCATCACAGCCAGTGAATTTCTCCAATTTTAGTGATAAATCAAATCCTCAAAACTGCCAACAAAAAAATTCAACATTTTTCCTATTTGTTTACTTACTGAGCTCAGTCTAGAAAAGGAGTCATGTGAGGTTTTCCCTCGGTCAAGGTCGGCGGGCAACAGTGTTTGAAGGATAAGCATTCCTGCCATCTTCTGAGTATTATATTTTCTGACCTTGATACCCCCAATGTGAAATACTGTTGCCAAGTGGCAGTGGCACATAACTAAGACAAGGAATTCACCATTCTAATCAGAATTCTGTTCATGATATGGGATATGCTTTGCTATAAATGTTTACTGCATGAAAAGTTTTTCATAGCACTTGTGAATAAAATTATGTATTCAGCCACAATTTGAATAAAATAGAGCAGTTGAAATGATAAAGCACAAGAAATTTCTTGAATAAGATCATTGATTCCCCATATTAAATTAGTAGTAAAGTCATAATGATCATCAAAACTTGTCATAGGAGTGGGTTTTTGCAGTAAAACTCTTTTTTCCTTGTTTTGTTTTGCTCAGGAAGACATTAGTGTCAGTATCACATTGCCCTGCCAGTACTCAATACCTCCCACCCTTACACATTTCAGGGAAGGGCTCAGAGTCCCTACTCCTGACAACTTTCTAGGTTACACTATACTCCAATGTAAGCCCTTGCACAATAGCTTTCAAATTTTGATTTTGAAAAGACAAAAGTAAAATTGTCAAGAAAGAAGAAAGAAATTTGTTCTCATCTACTCGGTTTAAAGAACAGTGTAGTTTACATAGCAATTTGCATACAAAAATGTCTAACACGAAGATTGCTCAAGTTCTTTACTGAAACTGAAAGGGAAAGAATATTCCCAAGTTATTCCTGGAAGCTAGCATCATAATGATTCCAAAACCAGCAAAGGTCCCAAACATAAAAGAAAATTACAAGTTAATCTCTTTAATGAAGAGACACAAAAATCCTCAAGATGATAATGATATACAGAATGCAGCAAATCATCAAAAAAAGCATCTGTCATGACCACATAGGATTCATTCCAGGGATGCAAGAATGATTCAATGTATGTATGCAAATCAATAAACTTCATACAACACATACACAGCAGTAAAGATAAAAAATTACACATACATCTCACTTGACACAGAAAAGGCCTTTAATAAAATCCACTATCAATTTATGATGAAAAAAGCATGAATAAAGTAGGTATAGAAGGACCTTAACTCAATCTGATGAAAGCCATTTATGAGAAACCTACTGCCAATATCATATTAAATAGGGAAAAGCTCCCTTTAAAATCAGGAACAAGACAGGGATGTGTGCTATTACCACTCCTATTCAACACAGGTCTCAAAACATTAACCAGAAATAGACAAGAAAAATAAAGGAGATTTATGTAGTAGAGAAGTTAAATTGTCATAGTTTGCAGATGACATGACTCTGTATAGAGAAGATCTAAAAATTCCCCCCAAACACTCTAGAATTAATGAACAAATTCAGTAGCATAGCAGGATATAAGTCAAAACAAAATCAATAGTGTTCATGTACACCAGTAATAAACTCTCCTGGAAAGAAATTACTGAAAAAATATCATTCACAATAGCATCAAGAAACATTAAACTCAGGAAATAATATAATTAAGCAAGTAAAAGACCTCTACAATGACAATTACAGTACTCTGAAAAAGGAAGTCAAAAGGGGCAACAGAATTTGAAAGATATCCTCTCTTCCTGGATAGGCAGAACTGATACATTCAAAATGGCCATAATTCCAAAAATGACATATAGATGTAATGTAATCCCAATGAAAATACCAATAGCATTCCACACAGAATCAAAAAAAAAAAAATAACCCTACAATTCATGAGGAAGTGGACAAGACCAAGAATATCAAAAACACTCTTGGGAAACAAAAGTAAAATAGAAGGCATCACAACCACCAACTTTAAGTTATACTGCAAAGCTACAGTGATTATAAACAGCAAGCTATTGGCAAAAAACAGACATTTGAATCAATGGAATAGAATAAAGGATGGAGAAATAACTCCAGGCACACTCAGCTGTCTAATCTATGACGAGGGGGCTGTTCTGGTTTGTGTCTGGATGTTTCCCCCAAAGCCTCATGCAGTTGTGGAGCAGACTGCTAGAGTTCATGATTGATCCATAGTCCAATGCTAGGATTATGGGTGTGAGCGCTACACCCACCCCAGGGCAGGTAGTTTGCATACAATATAAAGATTGTATGTAACCCTTTTTTGCACCACCCTTTTTTCCTCTTGCTGCTTTTGCTGTTTTCTGCCACCACGAACTGTTGCCCTCCGTCATGTGTCACTCTGCCCACAGACCCAGCTGAGTATGGGCTGAAACCTACACAAACTGTGAGCTAAATAAACCTTTCCTTCCTTAATTTTGGACATCAGGTATTTTTTCCCAGCAACAAGAAAAAAGTAACCAAGACAGAATTTGGTACCAGGAATGAGGTCATTGCTGTGACTGCACCTGATGATGTGGTTCAAGAGCCTTTGGAAATGGCTTGTGAGAAGTAGCTGGAAAAGTATAGAGATTTCACCTGGAAGAAAAGTACTAGGACACCCTTAGCTGTTCTGTATGGGAGATTCTGGTCAGAGTGCAGAAGACCACAAGGCTGACAGAAATCCTGCCAGTAAAGATTAGGTTCAGAGGTTTCTCCTGGGAAGAAGGACTGCATTGGTTTTTGGGCCCCAGATGATGTGTGTTATGCCTTGGCAGAAAGTTTCTCTGCATTTTGCTTGTGTTCAGAGACTTTGCCTAAGACTGAGACTAAGAGCAGCAGACTAATTAATCTGACAGAACAAATTTTAAGGCAGTTGAACATTGAGGCAGTGGCATCGCTATTGTTGGGGGCTTTGAGCCAGATTTGTGTGGAGAATCAAGAGCAAAGAGCTGAACAGGATGATTAAAATGTGAGACTGACCAGAAAGGAAGCTCCAGTAAAGCTGTTGACTGTAAAGATGGAGCTGAGATTTCCATTGCTGAGAAGGAACAGGAGAACATAAAAGATGGCCTGAGAGCATTACAAGGAGCAGCAAGTCTCTACCCATTGAAGCCTAAAACCTGCAAAAATGAAGGACTGTCTTTTGAGGAGAAAGCCTCAGAGCACCACATTCTAGAATGGTGGCAGTGGCTGCACCTTGTTCCAGAATTGCAGCAGCACAGAGAATCTGTTCCTCAGAATCAGGTTTAGAGTATTCAGTGAATCAGGCACGTGGCCCCTAAGCCAATAAGGAAAGCCTGGCTACTACTCCAGCTGTCAGCAGACCTTGTCTTCATAGCACTGGTTTTAGGCGCATGCAGAATGCAAGGGTTCTGAAGTTAAGAAGGCTTCCACCTAGGTTTGAGAAGGCCTGGGAGGCTAGGCAGTGTGCCCCTCAGAGGGCAGGGTGTGAAGCTGTGTGTGTGAAGCAAAAGGTTCAGTGGAGACTTCAGAAGGCTGGAAAAGCCAGGAACATGGATTGTCGGAAGAAAGTTGCAAGGAGGGATAAAAGCAGGCCGAAGAGAGAATCCATGGGAGCTACACCCACCCAGAAGTCCTATGGGGTGGAGCCATGTCAGGCTATTGGAGCTCACAGTTTACCACAGATTGCTTCAGGTGCTGGACATGGAACTACAGGACTTAATATTTGCAGTTAGAATTTGGACTTGCTTTGTTCACATCCCTTTGTATTCCCCCATTTGGAATTTTTGGAATAAAAATGCTTATTTGGTGCCACTAAATGTTGTAAGTGTTTAAATTCTCATTTATACAGGTGCTTGCAACTAAGAGTTTGCCTTACATCTTGGAGGAGACTTGGAACTTGGGCTTTTCAACAATGCTGAACTGTTAGGACTTTGACAACTCTTACAGGTGGACTAATATTTTTTTTTGGATAAAGGGATACAAATGAGTCTTTGAGGGGCTAGAATAGTTGTGACCTGCTCCCTTTTGCTACAGGACATACATGATGCAACTTGTTAGTCAAATGTCATCACATAGTTTATTGTGACTTGCTGTGACCTGCCCCCTTTGTCCCCTTCCTAGGCTGAAGTTTGCTTAAGCTATATGACTAAACTTGCACTGCTCCCTGTTCTGTATGTGCCGATAGTGTTCCTAGCTGAAACTAGACCCCCACCCCTTAGTCTGTATCTGCCGATAGAGTGTGACCCCTAACTGAAACTAGACCCCCACCCCTTAGTCTGTATCTGCTGATAGAGTGACCCCTAACTGAAACTAGACCCCCACCTCTTAGTCTGTATCTGCTGATAGAATGTTCCCAACTGAAACTTGACCCCCACCTCTTAGTCTGTGTGTGTGCTGATAGAAGCCCCCAACTGAAATGTACCCCCACCCTAAGTTTGTGGTTTTTGTG
>PVLD010014408.1:20969-52715 GCA_004027595.1 Dinomys branickii | reverse complement strand
CCGCTCCCGGCGCTTGGGGCCCTCCGCGCGGCCCGCCCGACACGCGCGAAACGTGGGATTGCCGGGCGTCTCCACCGCTAGCAAGCCGATCTCTGTCGGGAGTCGCCAGGGGGCTGCACCGGCTCGGGAGGCGGGAGGGACCGAGGCGGCCGCGCTCCCATGGCGCTTGGACCAAGCCAAGCTTCTTCCCCGCGCGGATCGTCCCTGGCTCCCAGCGTCTGGGGCTTTCCCACGTCTCGCCCGGCAGCCTGGTCCGCCCTACCACATCTCCCCCGGCATCTCAGAGAAATACGCCCAGTTTAAACTTCCCAGCCGAGGTCCCGGCATTCACGCTAGCCAAGTCTGTCTCGAGCTGGTGGTGTTTATTAAGGAGGTCCGCTCCCTTGCTGCTCACCTGGTCGCCATCTTCCCCGGATCCTCCTCAAAATTTTTCTGATAAGAGATCTCTGCTAATTGACAAAATCTGACTAGTCTATTTAAATTACAAATTTCTAAAATTGTAGTAGAGTTGCTATAATTCATTTTGGTCAAAAATATATTTGAGTGCACTCTGATTTTTTACAGATGTTTGTTTGTTCTATATATTTGTTTATGTGTTTGTAATTCAGTGAAGAGCTGCTCCCCCTTATTGTGAGCTCAACAATTTTTCTTTTATCATTTGTTTGTAATACAATTGGGTTATAGATTTAATGCATGTTTTCACTTAAGTTACCAGCTGATTTAAATGATATAAAAATTAAGATATTTAACCCCAGTCCTTAGGGTGAGAAGAAATTATTTGAGTAGGACTCCAATTGGTGAAGAGAGGAGTGGGAAACCTTTATTCATTAATAAGGAGCCGCCAGTGATCTCCATAGACTCTTGGGAGATGCCCCAATAATTGGGTCAAAAGTAAGTTTTTCAGTAAAAATTACAATAGTGTTTTCTCATAAAAGATGTTCTTGGTACAAAACTAAATTCTAACAAAGGTTTTCACATGTGTATGGTAATTTATTGGTCTTTATCCATGGTGTATTAAATGTATTCATGATTTCAGATCTATAGGTCTTCCAAAATGTAAAACAAATATTGTTTATTGTAATAAGACCTTCAGATTCAGACCTCTGCCTTTAACAAAAACTTGTGATATATATCCCATTAAAGGACAACAAATCAGATAAAAGCTTCTTGTGTATTAGATAGATAATTGGTTAGAAAGGTCATGTTATGTCAAAATGAAAATTTAAGTATGTTACAAAATGTCATCATGATTGGCATGTAGCAGTGTTATGTATGGTTTTGATTTCTAGATTTCTGTGCAAAAATATGTAACTATTATCTGTTAACATTCTACGAGGATTTAAATATTAGGATATCCATGGTTGTTAAAAAATAATGGTTCCATTTTTATGTTTTAAGGTGTTTCCTATTCATATCAGATTATAATATTAAACTTACTGCCTCCCTTACAATGTTATGTCATTAATCTTCTCTGCTGGATGTTTAACAACTGAGGTTTGGAGACCAAAAATTAGAGAGAGAAATTGAGCCAATATTTTGGCCAGCTTTCTGAGGTCAGTAAAGGCTCATGACATAAGAGAACCTCTGCTGTGACATCCTATAACTTAGCTGAGTCCCTGATCTTCTCATCAGTGTATAGTGTGCCTAAGGAGAGTAACCAGGAGAGAAAAAACTCTCAAGCTTTCACAGAAAGTACCTTGGTCAAGCAATGGCTGTGGCTCATCCAGATGGCTGACACTGACAGACAATCTGGAGATGCTGTACTTGGTCCCAAGATGATTCCTGAGGAGAGTTAACTGACCTTGATTGATAGCAAAAGGTTAAATTTTTACTTATACAAGTCTCACTTTAACTTGGTCTTGAACATCCAGCAGAAAAGTGTAACCACAAGATGTAAAGAAACAATACCACAGTAATAGGTTAGCTGTACAAGGTTCAAGTCACCAATAACCTCTGCCAATTGCCAGCTAGACTGATAACTGACCACTGTTATGGACTTTGGACTATATTCTTCAAGCACAGCTTTTCCAGCTTCAACTGAACATCCACCACTTCTGCAACTAAACAGAAAAGGGAGAGATGTTGGGAGCCACTGAAGCTGGAAAATAATTACGTATGCAGGATTAAGCCAGCCTGAGAACACAGGGGCTCCTTGAAGTACATAAATAAGCAGTTGTAACTTGTTAACTGATTGCTGGGCAGTGAGGTGGAAATCAACCAACCTCTCCAGGGTATAAATAAATGCCCCTACTGTTGACATTAGTCCTCCTGGTCATCAGGCAAGAGGCAACTCTACCTGACCATGACTATTGTCTCTTGCTTTTATTTTCTACACCTTCTTGCCATTTTCTCCTGGGGACCACTGAGAGACCACCAAGTACCACACATTGTCACAAAGAGATAGCTCCACTAGGCGAAGAGTCAGCAATGAAATAACATAATTAAACCTCATTGTAAATAAATGGATTTAGTAGACCTTTATATAGTGTTCCCCCAACAACATGAGAATACACATTCTTCTCAGCTGTACCTGGGTTGTTCTTCAAAATAGACCACATACTAGCACATAGAACATGCTTAAGCAAAAACAAAGGAATTGAAATTATCCCATGCATATTATCTGACCATAGAGCAATGAAATTAGAAATTATGGACAAAAGAAATTGCAAAAGCTCCATAAACACCTAGAAATTAAATTACACCCTCCTGAACAACCAATGGGTCACAGATGAAATTAAAGAAGAAATTAAAGAATATTTACAATCAAAAAATGCAGATACAACTTACTAGAATCTGTGGGCTGCAATGAAAGCAGAATGAAGAGGGAAATTTAGGGCAGCAAAGTCTCACAGGAGGAAAATAGAGTGAGCACAAACAAACAACCTTAGGCAGCACCTCAAACTTCTAGAAAAAGAAGAGCAAGTCAAGCCCAAAGAGGGTGGGAAATTATAAAGATCATAGAAGAAATTAAAGCTATGGAGACAAAGAAAATGATGCAAAGGATTAATGAATCAGAGAGTTGGTTCTTTGAAAGAATAAATAAAATAGAAAAGCCCCTATCCAACCTTATCAAACAAAAAGGAATGAAAAAACTCAAATTCATGCAATAAGGAATGAAAAGGGTGAAATCGCTACAGATCCTACAGAAATTCAGGAGCTCATCATTCAGAAGACACCTACTTTGAAAATCTTTACTCTCTTAGTATTGAAAATACAGAAAAAATGGACAGATACCTAGATGCATATGAAGTACCAAACCTGAAATAAGAAGACATTAAAATTCTGAATAACATAATATCAGTCAATGAAATTGAAAATGTAATTAATATCTTACCAATAAAGAAAATGTCAGGTCCTGATGGATTCATAGCTGAATTCTATAAGAAATTTAGAGATGATTTATCACTAATTCTTCTCAAACTCTTTAAAGAAATTTAAAAGGAATTCTCTCTAACTCATTCCTGGAGGCAAGTATTACCCAAATACAAAAACCAGAGAAAGACCCAATCACAAAAGAGAGCTACAGGCCAATCTCCCTAATGAACATAGATACAAAAATTCTCAATAAGATTCTAGAAAACAGAATTCAGCAAATCATCAAGAAGATTATACAGCAAGATCAGGTCAGGCTTATCCCAGGAATTCAAGGATGGTTCAACATGTGCAAATCAATAAATGTAATACACATATCAGCAGAGACAAAGACAAAAATCACATGATCATCTCAATAGATGCAGAAAAAGCTTTTGACTGCTAAAGTCCATGTATGACAAACCAACAACCAACATAATGCTGAATGGACAAAAACTGAAAGCTTTCCCTCTACAATCAGTAATAAGACAAGGATATCCACTGTCACCATTCCTATTCAATATAGTTTTGGAAACACTGGCCAGAGCAATTACACACAAGAGAAATAAATGCAATGAGGATACAAAAGTAAGCAGTAAAATTATCATTATTCAAAAATGACATGATACTTTACATAGAAGCCCTCAAAAACTCCACTAAAAGAGTTGTAGATTTAATAAGCAAATTCAGTAGCATAGGTAAATACAAAGTCAATACTCAAAAATCAATAGCATTCCTGTACACAAACACCAAACACCCTGAGAGAGAAATTAGTGAAGCCACACTTTTCACAATGGCATCCAAAAAATGAAATATTTAGGATCAATATAACAAAGAAAATAAAAATCTATACAGTGAAAACTACTTTGAAAAATGAGATTGAAGAGGATTTCAGAAAATGGAAAGATATTCCTTGCTCATGGATAAGAAGAACTAATATTGGGAAAATTGCCATACTCCCAAAATTGTTATACAGATTCCATGCAATCCCAATTAAAATAGCACTGTATAACTCACAGGTCTAGAGAAAACATTCCTAAAATTCACCTGGAACTAGAAGAGACCTAGAAGAGCAGAAGAAATCCTGGCCAACAAAGGCAAGGCAGGAGGTATCACAATCCCTGACTTGAAATTATATTATAAAGCTACTGTGATAAAATCAGCATGGCAAAGAAACAGACCTGAGGATCAATGAAACAGAACAAAAGATGAAGACACACCACAACATATTCAGCCACCTAATCTTTAACAAAGGGACCAAGAATGTTCACTGGAAGAAAGATAGCCTCTTTAATAAATGGTGCTGGAAAACTGGCTTTCCACATGCCAAAGACTAAAATTAGACCCATATCTATCAACACGCACTTAACCACAGTCAAAATGGATCAAAGATCTAAATATTAAAAGTGAAACCCTAAGTATACTAGAGGAGAAAGTAGGGACAAGTCTTAAAGACATTGGACTAGGCAGAGATTTCATGATTTCATACTTCAATGACTCAACAACACAGATTTCATTGCATTAAAATGTTTTTGCACATCTAATGAAATCACCAACAGAATAAAAAGAAAACTCACAAATTGGGAAAAAATTTTAGCTGACTGTCCCTTAGACAAAGGACTTCTATTTAGAACATATAAAGAATTACAAAAAATCAGAACCCCTCCAATTCAAAGACCCAATCCAAAAATGGGCATCTGAGATGAATACACACTTCTTAGATGAAGAAATACAAATGGCAAATAAATACATGAAAAGATGTTCAACATCACTATTCATTCAAGAAATGCAAATTAAAACAACACTGAGATTCCATGTCACCCCAGAAAGAATGGCCATCATCAAGAAGTCAACCAATAACAAATGCTAGGGGCGCTGAGGGGAAAAAGGAATACTTTTCCACTGTTGGTGGGATTGTAGACTGGTGCAGCCACTATGGAAATCAGTGCGAAGATTCCTCAGAAAACTAGGATTATAGGTCCCATTCAGCCCAGCTATTCCCCTCCTGGGTATTTTTCCAAAAGAACTGAAAACATCATATCAGTGATATAAGTGCACCCATGTTTATAGCAGCAGTTTGTCAAAGCTAAATCTTGGAAAGAACACAAATGCCTCTCATAAGGAATGGATAAAAAGATGTATTTTTATACAATGGAGTATTACTCAGATATAAAAAAAAGTAAACTTGAGGCTTTTATAGGAAAATGGGTGCACCTAGAGACCATACTCATAAGAGAAATAAATCAGACCTGCCATGTCTAAATGTCATATTGTCTCCCTAGTGTAAGAACCTGAAAAAGTAAATAAAACCTGAAAGGTACAATACATATTGTGAAATGGGAAGAAGTTGCTCAAAGCAAAGGAGCAACTGGGATGAGGGAAGAGAGAAAAGAAAGAAAGAAGGAAGGGAAAATATATATGTCTATACAAGGGTAACTGGAATAATTGTACTGCTGATATCTATTGGTTTATTGAAAGGAACAGTTAATACTTAAATTTTTCTTCTTTTAACCAATTTTGCATGATTATATTGGGTAATCTGAATAACTAATTTGAAGACAACAATATGCAACATAACAACCATTGTTGAATCTCTAGTGTCTTGACTAGTGAAACTCTGTACCATTTTTAATTTTTAAAATTATTTTATTCTCTTTAATTGATCAGTCTTTCATTCCTACACATGGTAATTTGAGCAACTTCATCGAAGGTAACAATATATAATATCATAACCCTTGTTAACTTCTTATTACCTTGTTTTGAAATTCTGTATCATTTTTATTGTTTTGCTTTTGCTTTGGTTGTTGTTATTTTGTTTTGTTTTCTCTCTAAAATGAAAAAAGAAACTTCCAAATTCAGGAGGATCAGGAAGGTGAGGAAAATAAAGTTGGTATGATAAATGGTTATTTCTCTTAAGGTACACAGTGGTTAAGGGAAAGGGGAGGGAGTCTTTGTTTTGAGTCTTTGGCTGTCTAAGAGAAAAATCTCTGGGTGTGCTCCTCGTTGGTGTTTATGTCCCTCTTCTCTTTTAAATCTTCTTCCTGCCTTTATGGAAATGTTCAGATTACCAGATATTCAAGAAGAACATATAGCAGGAGATTTTCCATCTCTTTCTTTGTCCTCCAATCTTCCTATTTCTTTTTCATTTTCTTCTATTCCTTCTTTCTCTTAAAGACTGGCGTTGCTCCAGATGGAATGAACATACATGGCAGAGGAACCCAGGGGTGGATGTTGAAGGCACAGGTTTTGTTCCAAATTATTTTCTTTCCCACATTAGACCTTGAAGCAAAAAGATGATCTCTCTTCATTCAAATAAAAAAATCTTCTGAAAGTCTAAATGAGGAATAAAAAACCATTCACTGTTTGTCCTTGTTCTCTGTGTAAGCTACAACCTTCACATTTTGCATAATTTATCAAAGATTCTGCTTCTAGAGCAGCTGAGGAATGGTGATTCCATCCCAGGAAAACCAAACAATAATCGTGGAATTTGTACTTAGAAGATTCTCTTCAATCCTACAACTAAACATTTCCCTGTTTATGATTTTTAAATTTTCTACATCTTGATTATTTCTGGAAACATCCTCATTGTCCTCTTAGTTTTGATCAACCATTCCCTCTACACTCTGTGTACTTTTTCTTGCTAAACTTGTCCTTTCTGGAGATCTGGTATACCTCCAACATTGTACCCAAAATGTTACTGATTATCACAGCTGAATAAAAGACCATCTCTGTGACTGATTGCCTGACACAGTTCTACTTCTTATGATCTCTAGCTGACACTGAATGTCTCTTGCTTGCTGTGATGTCCTATGACTACTACCTGGCCATCTGTCAACCTCTACTATCCAATCCTCATAAGTGTCTCCTGCATCAGGCTGGCTAGTAGCTCTTCTATCTTCTGTTTCCTCCTGACATTAATCACCATGGTGTCTTGGTTACTTTTCTGTCATTGTTGAGACAAAATACCCAACACCCAAAATGAAGGAAGGAAAGGTTTATTTAGCTTATAGTTTGTGGAGGTTTCAGTCCATACTTGACTGGTTCTGAGGCAGAGTGGCACATGGCAGAGGGCAAACTGTTCATGGCAGCAGAGCACAGCAAAAACAACCAGAAAAAGGGAGGAATGGCTGCAAGCAGCCTCTTCTCTTCCCTTACATTGTAAACAGCCTACCCCCACCCAGGGGGCATGTAGCACTCACAGAATCTCCATGTCCTCCTCTTCCACAGGTTCAGGATGAATACAAATAAGCACCACAGCTCCCTTCTGAGTCAAATAGTTAACCTTTTAAACTTCCCAAATTAACACAATAAACAACATCCCAGAAGGGTAAGGGCATGTCCTTTTTACCCCAAGATTTACAACTGCTGAGTTACTTAGCCAAACCTCTAGACTCCCCAGGTTGACACAATGTATCACCCATAACACATGGTATTGCTGTTTATACTAGTCTTCTGTGGTCCTAACGAAATTGATCACTTCTTTTGTGACTTCACCCCTCTGGTCCATCTCTCTTGTATAGACACCTCACTGACTGAGGCCACTGCCTTTGTCACTTCATCAGCAGTGACTCTTGTCCTATTCCTCCTCATCATGGTCTCCTACTCCTGCATTCTCACTGCTATTTTAAGAATCCCTTCTGTTACAGGTTGAATAAAAGCTTTTCTACCTGCTCATTGCTCCTCATTGTATTCATGGTGTTTTATGGGACATCAGTTGCCAATACCTTGCGCCCTCTGCCAACCTTTTCCAATATTACACAAGGGGTTCTCAGTGCCGTACCATCCTGACCCTCAGGTTCAAACTCATCATCTACAGCCTAAGAACGGAAGCACCCCTGAAGCTTTGAAGAAGTACTTAAGTAAGAAGTCAGGTTTCCTCAGCTGTTGCAAAAAGGAAGACCTGGACCAAGTGACCAGATGCCTCTGAGGATGACTGTGGACACAGATGAGTTTTGACAGCTTTATCTGAATAATATACCAGGTTATGGTCTAAGCATGTCTGATTCTGCTCCATCATCTCCAGTGGTCTTAGATTCTTGTACAAAATCATATACTCAGTATAAACTGTAAGACTGTTCAAGATTCATTCAAGTACACACCAAATGTCTTCTATGTCCGGTGTCCCTAAATAAGAAAATAATGGATAAAAGTAGAAGCATTCTCTGTTCTTCACTGAATTCATAGTTCTAAGGGGAAGAAAAATATCAATCAAATAACTAATGTAAAACTACAAATAGAAATATAAAAGTATGTCTTTTCTTTTTTTTTTTTTTTTGTGGTACTGGGGATCGAACTCAGGACCCTGCGCTTGCTAGGCAAGCGCTTATTCCACTGAGCTATATCCCCAGCCCCCTAAAAGTATATCTTTTCAACATTTAAAATAATAAGATGGTCATGGTATACTTATTAGAATAGCCAAACTCAAAAATGCTGACAACACCAAGTTGGTGAGAATGTGGAACAGCAAGAATCTCTTGTTGGTAGGAATGTAAAATAAGTCCACTTTGGAAGGTGGCCTTTCAGTCTTGCACAAAACTAAACACACTTTTAGGATATGATCCAGCAACCATGCTCTTTGATACTTATTTAAATTAGCTGAAAACTTATTTACCTAAAAATACTTCACAAGCAGCCATGGTGGCACATTTATGTAACCTCATCTCCCTGGAAGGTTGAAGCAATAGGACCACAAGCATGAGGCTAGCCTGGATAACTTAGCAAAAACCTATATCAAAATAAAGAAATAAAAAAGGTTGGGGATGCAGGTTAGTGGTGCAGTGCTTGTCTACCATGTGTGAGACCCTACATTCAAACCCTAGTAGCGCACACACACACACACACACACACACACACAGTACTCACACACACTGTACGCACAGAGATGTTAATGATAACACTATGCAGAGTTGCCAAAACTTCAGTACATAAATAGATAAACTGTCGCATATCCAAACAATAGAATATTATTTTGTGCTAAAAAATGAATTATTGAGCCATGAAAAGGCACAGCAAAATCTTAAACACTTATTACTAGGTGAAAACAGTAATGCTGAAAAAGCTACATACTCTGTGATTCCAACTACATGATGTACTTGAAAAGACAAAATTGTGAAAACAATAAAAGAATCAGTGGTTACTAGTGTTAGGAGGGAGTAATGAATAAGCACAGCACAGAGGAATTTTAGAGCAGTGAAACTACTCTACAGATACTCTGAGATTATATATGTGTCATTATAAATTTGTCCAAATCTATACAATGCGTAATGCCAAGAGTAAATTGGACATTTCATGATTAATAATTTTCCACAGAAGTTTAATTAGTTATAGCAATTGTACCACTCAGGTATGATATTTTGATAGGAGGAAGGCTGTATGTGTAGGGGCAAGGGGTATGTGGGGGCTCAAGTTTCTGCTCAATTTTGCTGTGAACTTTAAACTTCTCTGAAAACTAATCTATTTTAATAAAATACTGCTGTCTTTCTCCCTGCACATGATCTCAGCACTTAAAATGCAGGGTGTGGTGAGTGTTTGTTCTTAGCTTTATAACATTCTAAAGAGCAGAATTGACTTGAGAGTAGAAAAGTTGAGGTCAGCATTGCACACTCAGATACTTCCTATCTTCTTGTCTGGTTCCTACAAATTATGCTTTGTAATACTGAAGACAGGAACAGTTCTTGCCTAAGCATTTCTCTTCTTTTGAGTCAAGAGATTATATTCACCATTCACGGAGATTACTCAAAAGAATAACTATACATATGACATTATATTGGATGTCTAAAAACACTCAGGTTTTGATTTATAAAGAAAGATGTAATCTCTTCTTACATTTCTTATAAACTAGGATAATAATTATTTAATCATCTTAGGGTAAATAAGTGAAATTAAATGTTGTCAGTTTTCAGTTATTCCTAGGTGGCTCATCTCCAGCAAGTGTCAATGTGAGGTAAGCTTTGGGAGAAGCTGGGTGACTGAATAAGAGAGAAGGTTTTTGTGTCTTGGGCAAGAGTTGAATTTAAGCTCTTCCAGTGTCTAGCAGTGAGGTTTGGATACATTACTGACCTTGGGGATCTTATCTGTGAAGGAGGAAATGCAATGCTTATCTCAAATTGCTGCTGAGTGAGAATGTACACAATGTGCTGGCTGTTTACAAAAAGAGCTCAGTAATTGAAGAGCTCTTGTACCTAGTCCTTGAAATCCTAGACAAAACTATTATCTAGTAGGAATGTATTTTTTGATATTCATTCTTTTATTTATCAGTACATGTTTGCAGTACATGCAGTTTATAATAATTTGGGGGAATGGGTATATGTATATGTTATGGTTTATACATTGTGTCAACTTGGGGAGCCCAGAGGTTTGGCTAAGTGACTCAGCAGGAAGCCAGGGTGCTTACTTTGTACACATCCTGAGGCTGTGGAAGAGGAGGACATGGAGACTGTGTGAGAGGTTCATGCCCCCTGGGTGGGGAGAGCCTGTTTACAATGTAAGAGAGGTAGAAAGAGGCTGCTTGCTGCCATTCCTTGCTTTTGCTGGTTGTTTTTGCTGTGCTCTGCTGCCATGAACATTTGCCCTCTGCCATGTGCCACTCTGCCTCTGAGTCAGCCAAGTATGGATTGAAACCTCCACAAACTGTAAGCTAAAGAAACATTTCCTTACTTCATTTTGGGCGTTGGGTATGTTGCCTCAGCAGGGAGAGAAAAGTAACCAGGACAGTATAAAATACAACTTGTTTCTTCTTTTTAATCCCCTTCCTTCCTTCCTTGCTCCCTCCTCATTCAATATCCCTTTCCCTATTTTCATTTTGTTGGTATTATTAATCTTTGTTAATATTTACGACATGTAATGCTTATATTCACTGAGGTTATTAGGTTGCTGCATATGGCATATCTTTATTCTTCTCATTTTCCTTTACCCTCCTCCTCACCCCTCATCTTTGACATCTTGGACCCCAAACACTATAAAGTGATGAACACTTATGATTGTTATGACCCAGGACGAACATATGAATCATCTAGCTAATATTCTTTCACAGATGATGAAATGACTCCCTAAAGGATTTGGTGACATTTCTCCGGGCAGTTATAGAGGAAAGACTTGAATTGAGCATATCTGTTTCTGAATCCAGACTTAGCACTCCCATATCACACCACTGAATAGCTGAATGTTTTTTCTCCTTGCCCAAGGAAACATAGGAACTTCTTTTTGTATATGCCACAAGTTCTCATTTTGTTACACTTAGAAAGGGGAGAGCTAATACAATCACAGCTCTTGTTAGATCTCCACCCCCACGGAGGACCTCCTACGAGAGCTCAGCATGGATTCAAACCAAAAAGTGCCAGGGTTTCTGTGGTCAGAAAATGACTGTCATCTGGGAGAAGTATTTCCCCACTGTTCCTTAGGCAGAAAGTCACAAATGTCAGGCTCTCAAGTAGGGAAGATAGATGTTGGGTAAGAACTGGCTTCCTATTTCCAATGAGACATGAAAATGAAATGTAAATTCTGAGCATTCTTTCCAAGTAAACGAGGGCTATAGGACGAGAGAAGTCACATTCTTGGTCTTAAAACTGGAATTAAACGCTAAATACTGGCAAAGCACACTGAAATCTGCCCATCTGCACTAGTGGTATTTTTATCCTTAAAGGTGCCTAAGAAGTTACCAAGAATGGAAAGAATGTAAATAGACTTTGTATCACGACTCTGTGCTTCCTCACCAGTTCTGCTTTTATCTATCTTATTTATTGCTGTTCCATTTAAAGTTTCACTTGAAAAAAGACTTCTGGTTCCATATATGCACACACACACACACACACACACACACACAAACACACACACACACACACACACAAACACATACACCCACATTAGACTTTTCCTGTCTTTAGAGCTTCCTTTACTTTTCTGCTAGATAAAAACATACAAAAGCGTAGAGTTCATATTTAGCTTAATTTATACCCTGTAAGGTCAAGGAAAGTTGTTTTACTGCAGGTGAGAGAATAGGAGAAAGTATTTGGAGAAGTCCACAGCTCCCAGGTTGACAAGCTTCTGTAGAAGATCTTATAAGTCAGTTACCAGGATTGTACTTTTTACAATCTATTTTTATTGAAACCACAATAATTACATATATATTATATATAATCAGATACATGTATACAATGTGAAAAGATGAAAATAGGGTAATCATTATTTCCATCTGTTCAAAAATTTCTCCTTTCTTTTTGTTGGAAACGTACAGGCTCCTGTTTTCTAGTTTTTAAAAAAATATATGAGAAACTTCAAGTTATACTCACAGCATGGTGCTATATAATAATTTTTCCTCTTCTTTAATTGTATTTTGTTGTCTGTTACTTACCCTTCTATCTACTTCTCTGACCCTTTTTAATCTCTAGTAATCAGTGTCCTATACTCTTCTATGACATCAACATTTCTAGCTTCCACATATGAATAAGAACACGCAATACTTATTTTTCTGTGCCTTAAAATTTAACATAATATCCTCCAGTTCCACCCACGTGGTTGCAAATGATGAGATTTTGTTATTTTAAGGCCGAATAATATATATATATATATATATATATATATATATATATATATACCTCACATTTTCTTTATCTATTTATTTGCTGATGAACACCCTCATTGACTGGATAAAAGACAATCTCTTCAATAAATGTTGCTGGGAAAACTGGATGCTCATATGTGGAAGAGTGAACCATATACGAAAATGAACTCAAAATGGATTAAAGACCTAAATGTAAGATATGAAGCTTTAGAAGAAATGTAAGTGAAATACTTCAAGACAACAGACAATGCTGTTTTCTAAACACAGGCAAACCAGTGTTAAAATAGACAAATAGAATTAGCCTAAAAATGTTTCCACCAAGCAAAAAAAAAAAAAAAAAAAAGGAATGAAGAGATAGCCTGCCATACAGGAGAAAATATTTGTAAATTATTCATTTGACAATGGATTGATGTCTAGAATATTAAGAAACTCCAAAACTCAAGAACATAAAAAGATTATCTGATTTTTAAATGGGCAAATGATCTGACTATATATTTCTCAGCAGAAGACAAACAAATAGCCAACAAATGTGCAAAAAGAGTTCAGCATCACTAGTCATCAGAGAAATCCACATCAAAACCACACCGAGGTATCATTTCACTTTAATCAGAATGAATATTGTCAGAGAAAAAATAAAAAAGTAACAAATTCTCAAGAGGATGCACAGAAAGGGGAACTCTAACATGCTGCTGGTGGAAATGTAAATTAGTACACCATTATAGAAAATAGAGCAGATACTCTTTTAAAAATCCCAAAAGAGAACTGTCATATGTTCCACCTATTCCAATTCTAGCTATATATACCAATAAAATGAAATTAATATGCCAAAAGGATGTCTGCACTCCCACAGTTATTGCAGCGTTATTCATAATAGCCAATGTACGTGATCAGTTCTGTATTTTTAAGTCTCCTCAATGTCTTATGCAAGTTGAGTCTCAAAGCAACACTTACCAATGACTTTGCCTAACTTATCAACGATGCTGCTCCTTCTGGAGCACTGGCTATCTCCAGTTAACATTAATCTTACTCTGACATATCTGTAGGTTCACTGGCCACACAGGGTTCCCAGTAAAAGTGCCACCTGCACACAGAGAAGTTTCAAAAACATTGACTACAATAGCGTGGCTAAATCAAGCCACACAGCATAGATTTGGGATATAAACCCTATTTCCATTTTGCCTTCAACCACACAAAAGACACTGAATCCTGGCAGGAAACTTCACCATCACACACAGAGATGAGTGATCAAGAAACCCCTCCAACATGCTGCCAGGTTGTTTTGTCATACACCATAGCAGCTAACTGGAACCCTTAGCAGCAAGGTTAGGGACTGCAGCTGAGGCAGTGAAAGTAGTGAATGGAACAGCACAACTCTCCCTGCCCTGTCGCCATTGGCATGAGAGAGGGACACGGACACATGGGATTTAAGCAGTCTTGGACTTCTGTAGAGCAATAAGCGTGAGTTTGACACTCATCCTCACTGGGGAGGAGGATAAAGGGGGAATGAGCAGTTTTGGACTGTCCCCACAACAGTGACAACACCTCCCCCCACCCACCTAGTGACAGCTGTGTGACAGGATAGAAACATGAACAGAGGAGGCTGTGAAAGGACTGGGAAGAGGCAGCTGTACACAGGACAGAGAGCAGCCCTGGGCTGTCTATGTTTGAGGAAACTGCAAAAACTGGGAGAGTGACACAGAGACAAAGAAGGTGAGATGTGGGCAGAGCACCGAGGGACACACAGAAAGGGGCTGGCTGAACTTGGCCCATCCCCACAATTGGAGGCCAAGATCATGCTGGTATCCAGCACCAAGCCTACTGCACACTTGGCAATACAATTTTGGACTCTGATTTGGACACTACCAAGAACTGTGGACAGAGGAGGAATTTTATTGGTTTTGTTCATTTGTTTTCTATTTTCTATTCTTTGTCTCCTTTTCCTGTGCCTGTCTGGTTTCTTTTGTTTGTTGATTTTTTTAGTTGCTTATGTTTTTACTTTTATTATTTGTTTTGTATTATTCATCTTTTTTCTCATTTCTGAAGTGTCTTTCTTGATTTTTTGATGTTTTAACGCAAGTGAACATTGTCTCTAGTCTTTCTGATTCACATTCGTATTCTTTTTTCCACTTCATTCTTTCTCTTCTGTCCTCTGTTCCAATTTCCAAAACCTTGAGTGATCATCCTTTCTCCTCCGGTACTGTATCTATTATTTCTTCTTCTTTTATCTCTTGGTTTTGTTCCCTATCCCTCTTAAATTTCTTCCCCACGGGGTGAAATCACTCTACTAAGGGGAAACTCATTGCACACAAGTTCCTGGTTCATGCTAGATTTTGTTATACAACTGTAGATCTTACTCCTATGGTTAAAGTTACCAAATTCATAGTTACTGTGGTTTGTCAGTTTGTAGGCTATGCTTCCTGTTATTGCTATTGTTAATCATAGTACATTACCCAGGGTGTCATAGGTGCTGTAATCATCTGTTCTCCACTCTATGACAACACTGTGTTTGTCTTGGGTCATAATCATCACAATACTGCAGTATCAAAGGACTGGGAGCTGAGCCAAATAGAAGCAACTTACTATCCACAAAAAATTGGGAAGGTAGTGTCTTTGACAGACACGAAGGCCAATAGAAGGCATCTCTGAGGAAATAGTATCAAGTAGTAAGTAGCCTTGATACCCATAAAAGTCTAGGGGAGTGTTGATAATACTATGAAAGCTATGATGAAAGCTTTTGTAGCTACAAAGCTAGGCGATTTATGGGCATCAACACAGAAAACAAAATAAAATTTAAAAACAGAAAATGACAAGGCATCAAATCAAAGTGCAACATCAGATCTCCAGCCCACCCAGCACAAATCCAGGGGACCAAGAGAGAGAAGAAATAAAAAGCTACTGTAGCCAGGGATTGCAAGGGAATAGATTTAATAAAGGACACATAGCTTATAAGATTATTTCATAATATTTACGCAAAAATTCAAATACATAAAAGTGCAAGAGATCTATCCACACACTAGAGTCCCAGAGAATCCTGCTGAGGACCTGGATCCATGCCAATATTCTGCATACATCCAGGTGAGGACCTTCAGCCTATGCTAATATCTTCCATGAGACCAGCTGGAGGCTTAGAGCTCACAACAATGTCTCATGCAAATCTTTATCAAGGGTCTGCCCTTGGAAGGTCCAAATGTCAGTGGTGGAAACTAGACAGCCTGTGTGAGTAGGGTCAAGGATGTGTGACAGCAAGCTGAGATATGTGCACTGGAACCTGGAAGCAAAGCTCAAGATAAGGATCAGAGAGCCATCCTAAAAAAATCCCCAGAGCCTCAGTGACAGCAGACCTGAGCTCCTCCAATTAGAAAAGCTGAGTTCATATCAGGAAAACCAGCATGGCAAGCTTCTCCAGAAACAGCAGTTCTCCTTTTATGCTGTTGGCAACAGTCTTCATAGATCTTCCACACCCAAAACCATGCTGACTCCATTCAGCTGGATGTCACAAGCTGACTATTAATTAATCCACCACAAAAGCCCTCCATCTGAACTTTCTGAAATGATAGCAACAGAAGTAACAAAACAAAGGAGGCTATAGAGAAAATCATCTTAGAAATAATATGAGAGTTAAAAAAGAAATGACAATCAAAATGAAGGACTTAGTAATGTAAAGTAGATTCAGATTTAAAAAATAGAGGAGTTTGGGAAAATGTTAAAAAATCATGCTTGCACAACATAAGAAAGAAATCGATTCTATGAAATACATTCAAACAGATATCCAAGAGATTAAAAGTTCCATTGAAAATACATACAACTTTGAACAAAGGCAAAGACAAAAATTCAGATCTAGAAGACAGAATTGTGGTTAGCAACCACAAAAAGAAAGATCTCAGAATAGCAAGGGATCATAAAAAATCAATCCAGTAGCTTCAAAATGATGCAAAGAGCAATATAGGATTAATTGAAGTCAATGAACACACAAGAGGGTGTGCAAATGCCATGAAAAAACCTGCTCACAGAACTAGTAGTAGATAATTTCCCAAATATAGGAAAAGAATTTGATGTACAATAAGTGAAGCAAATAGAGCTCCAACTAGCCATGACCAAAATAAATCTATGTCTAGGGATACAATAGTCAAAATTCCAGAAATTCAGCACAAGAACAAACTATTAAAAGAGTAAGAAAAAAGTAATAAATCACATATAAAGGAGAGCCCATAAGAGTCACAGCAAACTTCTCAAAATACACCCTTAAGTTAAGAAAACATTGAAGTATTTCATATCCTGAAAAACAACCTCCAACCCAGATTGATGTACCCCACAAAACTATCTTTCAAAATAAATGTAGATAGAAGATACTTCCATAACAAAGAATAACAGAAGAAATTAAAAAACAACAAACCAGTACTCCAAAATGTGCTGAAGGATATTTTAGAAAGAGATAAAAAGACCACAATTCAAGGAAAGAAGCCATCAGGCAGGGCAAACAATTAAACAGAGGATGAAAATGGGAAGTGATACTTGAAAAATAATGTGCAAGGATAAGACAATACATAACAGTTATAGTCATTAATGTAAATAAACTCAGTTCACCTATTAAAAGAAACAGACTAGAATAAGGGATTAAGAAACAAATCCAACAATGTGCTGCATACAAGAAACACATTCAATTTAAAAAGAAATGTGTAGACCAAAAGTCAAAGCATAGAAAACAATAATCCATGTGGCAAGAACCCAGAAAAAAAGCTGGGTATTCTATTTATAGACAAGGAGAACTTCAAGACTGATCAAAGTAGACAAACGAGGTCTGCTACATACTTGTCAAGGGAAATCTCTAAGAGGAAGAGATAGTAACCATAAACATACATGCACTAAATATAAGTACACCCACTCAGATAAAACAAACACTAATGGGCATGAAAAATCACATAAGCAGTTATATGGTTGTAATGGGGGAACTCACTACCCCACTGTCAAAAATAGATCAAGTGGACAAATTGCAAAGAACTATTATAATTGAACCAAACCTAGAAACAAATGGACGTAGTAGATGTCTGCAGACTGTTCAAACCCCAGCATCAAAATATATATTCTTCTCAGTTGCACATGGGATGCTTTCCAAATAGACCACATAGTAGCCCATAGAACATGCTCAAGAAAACGCAAAGGAGTTGAAATTATCCCAAGCATATAATCAGGTCATAGTTCAAAGAAATTGGCTATGAATGGCAAAAGAAATGGAAAAAAATTCATGGCAATTAAATACCACCCTCTGAACAACCAGTGGGTCACAGATAAAATTAAAAGTATCTACAAAGAAAAGATTATGCCAATACACACATTGGAACTTACAAGATGCAATGAAAGCCATCCTGTGAGGAAAACATCATGACGAATGCTCACATTACAAAAATGGAGTGAGCACAAATAAACAATCTAATGTTGATGTCAAACTTCCAGAAAAATAAAAAGTCATGCCTAAAACTCATATGAGGGAGGAAATTATCAAGGTCAGAACAGAAATGAATGCAAGTGAGCCTAAGAAAACAATACAAAGAATCAATGAAATGAAGGGAAGATTGTTTGAAAAATTAATTAAAATTGATAAACACTTAACCAAGGTTATATAAAGGGAAAGAAAGGACTCAAATTCATGGAAATAGGAATGAAAATAATAAAAGAAAAGTGATCCTGCTGAAATTCAGAAAATCATCCAATATATACCCAGAAACTTTATTTTATTTTATTATTTTTTTTATTTTAAAAGTAAAAGAACAAAAACACTAACAAACATACAAACATTGGCACAAGAACAGTACAAAAACCGAACTACAGGTGGCAGGGGATCAACAATGGTTGTTGTATTACACGTTGGTAGCTTCAAAGTGTATACTCAGGACAATACAAATAGACATACAAGGTTGATCAAACAACTAATCACCAATTGTTTCCCACATCAATATGACATGATACAACAGTGCAGCCATGTCAGCCATCCCGCACATACATACACACCTACTCAGCTATCCTCCTCTTCCTCCTCTCCTTCCCTTCATCCCGATTGCTCTCTACCCTTGACCAGTCTCCCTTCATACCTCCCAATCTATATTCTCACCTCCAGGTTCCTACACTAATGATACTAGATGCTGTTTACACATGCACATCTGGTTTACCTCACTTTTGAGTATGGTTTCTAATTGTGACCATTTGCCTATAAAAGCCCCTAGACTGTCTTTCTTTACAGCTGAATAATATTCCATTGTGTAAAAATGCCACAGTTTTTTAATCCAGTCCTCTGTGGATGGACATTTGGGTTGTTTCCATGATTTAGCTATTACAAATTGTGCTGCTATAAATATGGGTGCACATATATTACAGTGATATGCTGTTTTCAGATCTTCTGGGAAAATCCCCAGAAAGGGGATAGCTGGGTTGAGTGGGACCTCCAGACCTAGTTTGCTGAGGAATCTCCAAACCGATCTCCACAGTGGTTTCACCAGTCTGCATTCCCACCAGCAGTGAAGCAGAGTTCCTATTTCTCCATAGCCTCGCCAGCATTTGTTATTGGATGATTTCTTGATGCTGGCCAATCTTACTGGGGTGAGATGGAATCTCAATGTTGTTTTTATTTGCATTTCTCGAATGACTAAAGATGTAGAACATTTTCTCATGTATTTATTTGCCATTTGTATTTCTTTATCTGAGAAGTGTGTATTCATCTCAGATGCCCATTTCTGGACTGGGTCTTTGAATTTGGACAGGTTCATGTTTTTTAATTCTTTGTATGTTCTAGATAGAAGGCCTTTGTCTGAGGGACAGCCAGTTAGGATTTTTTCCCAGTCTGTAGGTTTTCTTTTTACTCTGCTGGTGATCAGAAATTTTATTTTAATAAGACAGAAAACAAGAAGAAATGGAAAGATTCCTATACATATTTAAATTACCAGTGCTGAATCAAGAAGATAAAAATTTTAAATAACACAATACTAGTCCATGAAATTAAAAATGTAATAAAAAACTGACCAACAAAGAAAGGCCAAGGCCCTTATGGATTTAGTGCTGAATTCTACAAAAAATTCAGACCAGACCTAATGCCGCTACTTTGCAATCTCTTTAGTGAAATTAAAAAGGAGGGAATGATCCAAAATTCATTCCTAGAAGTAAGCATTACCCTGATACCAAAACCAGAGAAGGTCCCAACCAAAAAAGGAAATTACAGGCCAATATCACTAATGAACATAGATGAAAAAATCCTCAGTAAGATACTGGCAAACACAATGAAGCAAATAATGAAGGTTATACACTATGTCCAAATAGGATTCATCCCAGGGATGCAGAAATGGTTCAACATACACAAATCAATACGGGTAATACACTATATTGAAAACCAAGGACAAAAACCATATGATCATCTCAATAGAGTCAGAAAATGCATTTGACAAAGTCTAAGACCCATTCATATTTTTTTAAAAAACCCTAAAGAAAATTGGAACAGATGGTCTTTGTCTCAATCTGATAAAAGCCATGTAAGACAACGAACAGCCAACATCACACTAACTGGACAAAAACTGAAGCTTTCACTTTAAATTAGGAATAAGACAAGGGTATCTGTTATCACCACTCCTATTCAATATAATTCTGGAAAAATTAACCAGAGCAATTAGACAAGAGAAAGAAATAAAAGAATGAATGAATAAAGATGTGTTTTGGTGGGGATCACTATGAAGCAACCCCAAGCAGGACTTAATTTAATCAATTTGCTTTTCATAGTCACTTGTGAATCTGTCCAAGGCCTAGGCTCCTTGTGTGGAAGTAGACAGTGGACTCATAGTAAATGAACCTCTGTGAATTATTAATCCCTACTAAAGCCTGTAATAGTGGGTGAAGCTGGAAAGCCTCAAAGGATAAGACAAAATCACAGCCAAGGACACCTGGACCTGCTCTCAACTGGATAAAGACTATAGCCTTAGGCATCTCACTCCTGGGTGGGTTAATTGAATCCTTATTATGGATTAATTTAGTACCTTACTTGGAGAAGTTCTTGAGTGATTCTACCCTTCTTGAGTACTTTCCTCCTATCTTCTGATAACCAAATAAATATGGGCCACTCAGAGAAGGTCTTGGTCTTAGCCCTGAGAGAACCTCGAATTCTGTGAGAGGGCGATGATCCTCCTAGAGTGTTGAAATCATTTCATTCACCTCTTTTTATTTAGTCTTTGCCATATACTTGTTTGGGAGATTGTAGCTCTGATCAGTCCACAAAAACTAAGGGATATTATTAACCCAATAGTTATTTTTTTGACAGTGGGGTACTACTACTTTTCCATGAATAAGGATAAACTTGAGACATTTTGAGGTAAATGCCTATATCTTGATACCATACTTTTAAGTGAAATAAATTGGACACATGTGTAAATATCACATTGTCTCTCTGGTGTGAGAAACTGGAAGTGTAAATAATGACCAAAATATATAATAGATATTGATAAATAGGAAGAAACTGTCCAAAATTTAAGGGAACTGGAGGGGATGAGAAAAAGAAGAATTCTATAATAAAAAAGGAAGAAATACATAATGTTTAGGTTCCAGAATCTCATCCCAGGAGCTGTTCAGGAAACATTAATAAGAAAATTTCATAACTTACACGTTGAAATCAAGAGTCTGCAGCACAAGTATACTACCTCTTATACATCCTCCTGGTGTCTGCCTGTCCCTAAAGCATTGAGTGGAGGGCTATGATAGCTGCTTATCCCTACTACGTAGCTGAGATCAGGGAGCAGTCTCGTAAGCACTTCAGTTCCTCGAGTTAAAATCTAACAAATCCAGAAGAAATGGTTAGGTATTTTCCAGGGAATATACTAAGAATAACAGCTAACACATTTTTCTTTGAAGTTTACATACATATACACAGTTCCTCATTTGGTCCTCACTTCGATATGAAGTAGAAATTATTTCTGTGGCACAGAGAAAGAAAAGTCTCAAAGATTCTGAATGATATTTTCCAAACCATTTATGTGAATGTCTTTTAGTTTCCAGCTCTCCAATATTTTCATTTTATTACATATAGTTCTAGTTCTAAGACTCCATAACTCAGTGTATATCTTCAGGGTAGATTTCTTTCTTTATTATAGCTACAATAACCCACCAGGTTACTTCCTTATCTTTGCAGCTTAATTCATGTGACATGGATGAAATCTTGTATTCATGGGAGTCTTCTACAGGAAGTGCTGTCCTTGATGTATGCTGCCAAAGTGTTTGGCACATTTTTTAAAACATAATACTGTGATGTATTACGAACACTTAGTTCAGGCCTTGGAAAGATATGATGTATAATGATATTATCTCATGTATATGTACACACACACACACACATATACAATTTGTGTATTTGCTAGTATTTTATATATATACACACACATACAATTGTATGACTTACTGAAAAAATATATATTTACCAATAAATAAGTAATTTCTTTTTTTATTTTATGGAGAAAAGGTAAAACAGAATTTCATAACAAATTAATAGGAGAATAGCGATAGTTAATACATTGCACACTGTCATATCCAAAGTAGCTACTCAGGGTAAAATTTACTCCAGTTGATATTAGCATAAACCTTACTTTCCAATTAACTAAAAGACACTAATAAAATAGCTAACTTGCTATTTTCTCCCTTTTCCCATCCTTCATTTCCCCTTTCCCACATCTTTTTTCCTTTTAAACAATATCTTCCCATTTCAAAATATCTGTTGCACATTTTGGATCTTATTTGCTCAATGAGATGTTTACACATGAGTCAGATTTATTTTACTTGAGTGTGGCCTCAAATTGCATCCATTTACCTATACAAGTCTCAAGTTTATCATTCTTTATGAATGAGTACTATTCCATGTTATAAAAATACCACAAATTTTTTCATCCATTCCTTAGTAGACGGGCATTTGGGTAGTTTCCCAGATTTAGCTATTGCAAATTGTGTGGTTATAAACATGGGTGCACATATATCATTTTAGTATGATGCGTTTAATTCTTCTGAGGAGATACCTGAAAGGGGAATAACTAGGTCAAATCAGACCTCTAATCCTAGCTTTTTGAGAAATTTTCACAGTGATTTCCACAGTGGTTGCACCAATCTGCACAAACACCCACAAAGAAGGGTTCCCTTTTCCCCGCAGCTCCTCCAGCATTTTTTATTGGTTCATTTTGTGATGATACCTATTCTTTCTGGGATGAGATGGGATTTCAGTGTTGTTTCTTTTTTTTTTATAAACTATAAAATCCATCTACTGATTCCTTATTTTATTTATTTATTTATTTATTTATTTATTTATTTATTTATTTTGGCGGTACTGGGGATTGAACTCAGGACCCTGCGCTTGCTAGGCAGGCACTTATTCCACTGAGCTATATCCCCAGCCCCAGTGTTGTTTCAATTTGTATCTTAGATGCCCTTTTTATTTTATTTTAAGAATAAAAAAAGAAAACATATTAACAAACATTCATTTACAAAATAGCGTAAGAACAATACAATACAAAGTTACAGACAAAGTAGTAGGAAATTAACAATGGTTGTATTACTACTGATATCTTCAAAGTGGTTTCTCAGGAAAACAAATAGAGACATGCAATAATGATCAAGCCAGTAACCATTCACTGTTCCTTTCAGTAGAGCAATAGAAGACAGTAGTACAACTGTTAGCTATCCTGTATGTACATAAATACATAATTTCCCCTTCTTTTCCTTCTCCTTTCCCACACCCCAATTGCCCCTTACTTTTGAGCATTTTCTTTTCATTTCACAGTGTCTATCACACCTCCTAGTTTTTATTCACTCTTTCAGGTACTTACACTAGTGGGACAATATGTTGCTTACACTTGTTTATTTCACTTATGAGTATGCTTTCTAGTTGTGACCATTTACCTATAAAAGCCTCGAGTTTATCTTTCTTTATAGCTGAGTAGTACTCCATTATATAAAAGTACCAGTTTTTTTATCCAGTTCTCAGTTGATGGACATTTGGGTTGCTTCCACAATTACAAATTGTGCACATATATTTCTGTGATATGATGTTTTCAGATCTTCTGGGAAAATACCCAGAATGAGAATAGCTGGGTTGAATGGGACCTCTAGACCTTGTTTGCTGAGGAATCTCTAAACTGATTTACACAGTGGTTTCACCAGTCTGCGTTCCCAGCAGCAGTGGAGAAGAGTTCCTATTTCTCCACAACCTCGCCAGCATTTGTTATTGGTTGATTTCTTAATGGTAGCCATTCTTATTGGGGTGAGGTGAAATCTCATTGTTGTTTTAAATTGCATTTCTCAAATGACTAATGATGTTGAACATTTTTTCATGTATTTATTTGCCATTTGTATTTCTTTATCTGAGAAGTGTGTATTCATCTCAGATGCCCATTTTTGGACTGGGTCTTTGAATGTGGAGGAGCTGATGTTTTTTAATCCTTTATATGTTTTAGATAGAAGACCTTTGTCCAAAGGACAGTCAGCAAAAATTTTTTCCCAATTTGTGGGTTTTATTTTTACTCTGCTGGTGATTTCTTTAGATATGCACAAACTTTTCAGTAGGATGAGATCCCACTTGTTGATTCTTTGAAGTATTTCACAGGCAGTTTGGTTTTTGTTCATGAACTCTCTGCCTACCCCTATGGCTTCAAGGTTTTTACCTACTTTCTCTCCCAATAGATTTAGTGTTTCTGTTTTAATATTGAGATCTGTGATCCATTTTGACTTGAGTTTGGTCAATGGTGATAGACTTGGATCTACTTTCAGTCTTTGACAGGTGGCAAGCCAATTTCTCCAGAGGCATTTATTAAAGAGGCTCTTTTTCTTCCAGTAAGTTTTTGACCCCTTTATCAAATATTAGGTGGCTGAGTGTGTCTATAGTTGTGTCTGTGTCTTCCATTCTGTTCCATTGAATTTCTGGTCTCCTTTTAGCCAGTATCGTGTTGATTTTATTAGAGTAGCTTTGTAGTATAATTTCAGGTCAAGGATATGATTCCACCTAACTTGTCCTTGTTACTCAGGATTTCTTTTGCTATTATGGGTCTCTTCTGCTTCCAGATGAATTTTAGAAATATTTTCTCTAGATCTGTGAGGTATGTTAACAGTAGTTTAATGGGAATTGTATTGAATCTGTACAACAGTTTTGGTAGTATGGCCATTTTCACAGTGTTGGTTCTTCCTATCCATGAGCAAGGAATGGTTTTCCATTTATTGAAATCCTCTTTGATCTCTTTTTTCAGAGTACTGTAGTTTTCATTGAATAGATCTTTTATTTCTTTTGTTAAATTGTGTGGGAGACTGCCAAAAGACCTACAGTTGGCATCTATCTTGAAATGTATCAGCCATCTTGAGAGTCTTGAGTTTAGTTCCAGTTTCTATCTTGAGTTAAGTTTCTATTTTCCCTGAGGTAAGTTTCTGTTTCCTGTAAATCATATGATGTAGCCACATGCTATCGCCTGATGCCTGGACCTCCCTCGTGTGATATCTGGACCTCCCTCCGTTGCCTAGTTACCCACTGACGTCAATCCCCACTCCCGCACTGTACATAAACCCAAGACTTCTGCCTAATAAACGAGACTTGATCAGAATCCTGTCTTGTCTCCATTTCTTGTGTCTCTTGTCCCTTTCTCATCCCCACTCCCCCTCTAGAGTCTCCGTTGACTACCTGCGGGTCGGGTCAAGATTGAGTCCTAAATATTTCAATTTCTTGGATGCTATTGTGAAAGGATGGCTTCCTTAACTTCTCTCTCAGTCTGTTTGTGTATAGGAATGCTATTAGTTTTTGGGTGTTGACTTTGTATCCAGCTACACTGCTGAATGTGTCCATTATTTCAAGACGTCTTCTTGTAAAGTTTTTGGGCTCTTCTATATAAAGTATCATGTCATCTGTAAATAGTGATAGTTTTACTTCTTCCTTTCCTATCCTTATTCCTTTAATTTGTCTCTCTTGTCTAATTGTTCTGCCTAATGCTTCCAGCATTATGTTGAACAGGAATGGTGACACAAGACATCCTTGTCTTGTTTGTTCCTGATTTTAAAGTAAAAGATTTCAGTTTTTGTCCATTTAGTATGATGGTGGTTGTTGGTTTGCCACAGATAGCTTTGATCAGATTGAGGTAAAGACCATCTATTTCTGTTTTCTGTAGGTTTTTTTATGATGAATTTGTGTTGGACTTTGTCAAAAGCTTTTTCTGCATCTATAGAGATGATCATGTGGTTTTTGTCTTTGGCTCTATTGATATGGTATATAACATTTATTGATTGGTGAATATTGAACCATCCCTGCATTTCTGGTATAAATCCAACTTGTTCATGTTGTATGATTTTCTTGATTTGCTGCATTCTATTTGCTAGTATTTCATTGAGTATTTTTGCATCTATGTTCAATAGGGAGATTGGTGTGTAATTCTCTTTCTTGGTTGGGTCTTTCTCTGGTTTTGGTATCAGTAGAATACTTGCCTCCAAAAATGAGTTAGGGAGAATTGCTTCCTTTTCAATTTTATTGAAGAGTTTGAGGATTGTTGGTATTAAATCTTCTCTGAATTTCTTATAAAATTCTGCTGTGAATCCATTAGGGCTTGGGCTTTTCTTTGTCAGTAAGTTTTAATCACATTTTCAATTTCATTAATTGATATTGGGTTGTTCAGGATTTTTATATCTTTTTGACACAGCCTTGGTAACTTGTACATATCTAGTAACGTGTCCATTTCTTCTGAATTTTCTATCCTATGGGAGTAAAGATTTTCAAAGTAGGCATTAATAATCATCTGAATTTCTGTAATAATTCCATCCTTTTCATTCCTTATTGCACGAATTTGAGTTGTTTCTTTTTTTGATAAGGTTTGCTAGGGGTTTATTAATTTTATGTATTCTTTTGAAGAATCAACTATTTGATTCATTTATTTTTTGTAGGGGTTCTTCATTTCAATTGCACTAATTTCTGCCCTGATCTTTATAATCTCCTCCTTTCTTTGGGCTTTGGGCTTGACTTGTTCTTTTTCTAGAAGTTTGAAGTGCAGCATTAAGCTATTTATTTGTGCTCTTTCTGTTCTCCTTACGTGTGAGTTCATGGGTATAAATTTCCTTCTTAGGACTACTTTCATTGCCTCCCACAGATTCTGGTAAATTGTATGTACATTGTCATTTGTTCGTAGGTAGTTTTTCATTTCTTCTTTAATTTCTTCTGTGACTCATTGGTTGTTCAGGAGGTTGTTGTTTAATTTTCAAATGTTTATGTAGTTTTTGGAGTTTCTTTTGTCATTAATTTCCAGTTTCATTGCACTGTGGTCAGACAATATGTATGGGATGATTTTGATTCTTTTGCTTTCAGTTAGATATGCTCTATAGGCTAGAATGTGGTCTATTTTAGAGAAAGTGCCATGTACAGCTCAGAAAAATGTGTATTCTGATGTTGTGGGTTGGAACACTCTGTATACATATCCTAAGTCCATTTGTTCAAAACTTTGGTTCAGGTCTGTTATTTCTTTGCTGATCTTTTGTCCAGTTGACCTACTGTTTGTGTCAAAGGGGTGTCAAGGTCCCCTGTTACAATAGTGTTATTGATTATATGAGTTTGCATGCCTGTTAAGATTTGTGTTATGTAGTTTGGTGCTCCAATATTTGGTGCATATATGTTTAGGATGGTTATCTCATCCTCTTGCAGTTTTCCCCTAACAAGTATGTAGTGACCTTCTTTATGTCTTTTGATTGTTCTCAGTTTGAAGTTTACATTGTATGCAAACATAATAGCTACTCCTATTTTTTTCTGGGTTCCTGTTGCGTGCAGGATTGTTTTCCATCCTTTGACTTTCAGTGTATGGATTTCCTTTTGAGTAAAACGTGTTTCCTATATACAGGATATCATTGGATTTTGTTTCTTCATCATTCTGCCAGTCTGTTTCTTTTGACTGGTGAATTGAGACCATTTACATTTATGGTTATAACCAATATGTGCTGGCTTATCATTGTCATGTTATTTACTTACTGTTGGCTTCTTGTTTTTTCTACTTGTTTGCTCTTCTTAAGGATTCCTTTCTATTGTTCTTGAAATTGTGTTCATTTGCTTCTCTGTCTAGAATGTCTTTTATAAGGATGCTTTTCATAAGGATGGTTTGGCACTCCTGAAGTTCTTCAGTTACTCTTTGTCATGGAAATATTTTCTTTATCCATTAAACTTGAAGGATAGTTTGGCAGTATACATCAATCTTGGTTGGAAGCTGTCTTGTCATAGGACCTGTAATACTTTGCTCCAAGCTCTTCTCGATTGGATGGCTTGTACTGAGAAGTCTGCCATGATTCTGATGTGTTTCTTTTCTCTAGCAGCTTTTAATATTCTGTTCTTTTGCTGGAGATCTAGGATCTTGATTAGTACATGTCTGGGTGTAGTTTTATTATGGTTATGACTAGTAGGAGTTCTACATGCCTCATTTACCTGTTTCTCAGGTTCTGTTTCCATGCTTGGGAAATTTTCTGCTATTATTTCTGCAAATATTCTTTTTATGTCATTTGTGTTGCCCTCTGCTGTTTCATTGACTCCTATTATTTGGACATTATTTCTCTTTGCCTCATCTTGCAGATGCTGAATTGATTTTTCCTGGATCCTTGTTGATTTTAAGAGATCCTTCCTTTCACCATTGCTAGCTGCCATGCTATCTTCGAGATCTGAAATTTTATCTTTAGCTTCATTCAAGCGGTTCTTCAAGCTTTCATTGGAAGTTTTGATTTCCTGGAAGTCTTTTTGAGTCCGTTTCATGTGTTCTAATTCATTCATACATTGCTCATGCAACATTTCCATCCATTGCCTATGTTCCTCTATTTTTTATGTTTCTTCTCTAGATGTGAGGAGCATTTCTTTCATTATTATTGTCATTTCATTTTTTGTCTGAGAGATTATGTCTGATTGGTTCTCTTCTATGGCTTGATGGAGTTGTTTCTTTACTTCTGCTGCAATCATTTCAGCAATTTTAGGTGTGTTTTTACCAAGTTCTCCTGTCATTGTCTCTTGGACTTGTTCTGAGTATGGTGGAATTCTGAGATTGCGTTTTAGCCCTTCATCTTGTCATGTTTCATGCCGGAGGCAGAATGCTCTGTCTCCCTCTTCTCTGGCAGTTCAGCAAAGGTCGCTAGTGGCCTTAGGTTTCCTGGTGGTCAGGCCTGCCCCTCAGTGTCCACTGAGATGCACGGCTTCTACTGGGCTTCTCCAGTAGATGGTGAAGTGTACCTGGTCTCAGACACGAACTGATGTCAGTTGATGGAGGATGGTTTGTTCCAGTGGCTCCTCACAGTTCAGGGCATGTGTATGATCCAGAATCCTGTTTTACTGGTGGCGCAATCCCAGGCCAGTGGTCCTGTAACCACAGACAGTTCAGGATACAGGCAAAACCCAGACACAAACTGCTGGGTCAACAGTTTGTGGACCACCTGATTCTATGTCTCCAGTCAGTTCAGGACACACATAGGATCCAGACAGGGACCACACCAACAGTGATCACAGACTGCCTATGTGTGCGACCACCTGGAGGGCAAGGCACAAGTAAAGTCTAGACCAGAACTGCGGTCTCAGCTCCCATGCCCAAACCTCACTGAATGTTGGGCATGCACAGGGAGGGCCCATGCACAAATCCAAGTGAGAGCAATTTGCAGGGCTGCTGAGTGAGGATCTCCTGTGTGCACCAGGTGCCTGGAGGGTGGAGACTCAGTTTAGGTGCTATTTTGACTTTAGTTTAATGCATGGTGATAGACATGTACCTAGTTTTAGTCTTCAGCATTTAAAGAGCCAATTTTCCCAACACAATTTATAAAATTGTGCTAGAACTGAGGTTGTTTTTCTTCCAGTGAATATGTTTGGCCCCTTTGTCAAAGATAAAGTGTCTGAACGTGTTTGTACTTGTGCCTGCATCTTCTGATCTATGCAACAGATCCTTGGGTCTCTCCTTTTCGTCAATTTCATGTTGATTTTATCACAGTAATTTTGTAGTATAATTTCAAGTCAAGAACTGTGATGCGTTCTGCCTTGTCTATGTTTCTCAGTATTGCCTTTGCTGTTCTAGGTCTTTTCAGTTTGCAAATTACTTTTAGTAATGTTTGCTCTAGTTCTGTGGGATATGCTAATGCTATTTAGATTGAGAATGCATTAAGCCTGCATAACAATTTTGAGAGTATGGCCATGTTCACTAGGTTGGTTCTTCCTGCTCATGAACAAAGAATATCTTTCCATTTTCTGATATTGTCTTCAATCCCCCTTTTCAGAGAACTGTAATTTTCAATATATAGGTCTTTTGCTTTCTTTGTTATATTGATTCCTAACTATTTCTTTTTTTTTTTTTTTTCGGTACTGGGGATCAAACTCAGGACCCTGTGCTTGCTAGGCAAGCGCTTATTCCACTGAGCTATATCCCCAGCCCATAATAAACACAATTCTTTTTTTTTTTTTTTTTTTTGGCGGTACTGGGGATTGAACTCAGGACCCTGCACCTGCTAGGCAGGTGCTTATTCCACTGAGCTATATCCCCAGCCCACTATTTCTTATTTTTGGATGCTATTGTGAAGGTTTGGGTTGTCCTAACTTCTCCTTTAGTGAGTTTGTTGTTTCTGTACAGGAAAGTTATTGATTGTTGAGCTTTGACTACTGTACTGAATCTGGTTATTACATCTAGAGGTTCTTTGGTGAAGTTTTGGGGGTCTTCTATGTAGAGTATCGTATCATCTGCAAATAGTGATAATTTAACTTATTTGTTTTCTATCATTATTCCTTTGATTTTTCTCTCTTGTCTAATTGCTCTGGCTAACATTTCCAGAACTATATTGAATAGGCATGGTGATAAAGGTCATTCTTGTCTTGTTCCTGATTTTAGAGTGAAATACTTTAGTTTTTGTCCATTTAGTGTTGTCTATTGGTTTCTCTTTTTTTTTCTTTTTTATTAAAAAAAATGAAAGTACAAAAACATATTAACAAACAGACACCAATTAGCATAAAAAATAGTACAATCACAAGTGATCTATAAACAAGGTGACATGGTCTCAACAGTGGTTATTGCTTTATCCATTGATATCTTTGAAGTGTAAATATATGAACCCATATACAGACATGAAAAATTGGTCAGACCATTAATCCTCTCAACAACAGAAAAACACAAAAACCAAACATCCAAAGACAGAAAACAAAACAGGCAAAAAACAAAAAAAAGAAGAAAAAAACCACCAATAGTTGCTGCTTTGCATATTGATATCTTCGAAGTATGTGTTCAGGATAATACATACAGACATACAAGATTGATCAAATAACCCGTCATCAATTATTCCTTAGCATTAAGTGATATAATATAATAGTAGAACCATGTTAGCCCTCCTGCATATGTGTATATTCATATATACATACATACATTTCTGTCTCTTTCTTTTCTCCTTTCCCTCATCCCATCTGTTCTTTGTTTTTGAACAGATTTCCTTCATGTCTCTTAGTTTATATTCCCACGCTTGGGTTCTTACACCAGTGATACAATGCGTTGCCTGCACATGTATCGCTGATTTATTTCACTTATGAGTATGGACTCCAGTTTTGACCACTTGCCTACAAAGTCCCCAAAACTGTCTTTCTTTATAGCTGAATAATATTCCATTATATAAAAACGCCACAATTTTTTAATCCAGTCTTCTGTGGATGGACACTTGGGTTGCTTCCACATTTTAGCTATTACAAATTGCGCTGCTATAAACATGGGTGCACATATATCAGAGTGATATGATGTTTTCAGATCTTCTGGGAAAATACCCAGAAGAGGAATAGCTGGTTTGAATGGAACCTCTAGACCTAGTTTGCTGAGAAATCT
>PVLD010014408.1:0-13583 GCA_004027595.1 Dinomys branickii | reverse complement strand
TCATACCAAGCATCATAAGTTCGTCCAATGCCCAGCTGGAAGGGGTGGGGAACAGTAATACTGGAGATCAGGAGGAGGGAGGAGGAGAAGAAAGGGCCTCGGGAATCGAGGCAACGGGACAGAGCCGAACGGGTCATGGAGGGTGCCCCGATGGGGGCGCGTGCCCCACGGCTGCTCCGCGGTGGGCCCCCGCAGCTGCTCCGCTGTGGACCCCGCTGAGGGCGCCCCATAGACTGGACCCACCCCCACCCATAGCACGGCAACAGGGCGGAGTGGGGTGGTCCACTGTGAGCATAGGTGCTTTTCCACCTCCAACCATCACAGTTTGTATACATCCATGTATGCTGTGGCATGGTCTGAGGTAGCTATATCTCTTCCCAAGGTGAGAGTCCAGGGGTATAGATAAACCCAGGAGTACAGTTATCACAGGGAAGATGACTGATTGAGTGGCGGGGCAATGGAGATGAGGGAGGAGAAAAATTGAATGATCAAATGGGCCATCATCTGTGTAACTGAGTGGCATGTGAAGGTAACATTGTGTAGGACAGCATCCAGAGCTAATTCCCTTCTATGTTCTCTATGATTTGTATTTCCTCAATCGTTTTTGTATTAACAGAAGTGAAGATAACTTTATATTATGCAACATCCAGTGCTAATACTGTCTTCTCTATAGTTTAGTATTTCCTTTAATGTTTGTGTGATAACTAATGTGAAGATAACATTATGTAATACAGTATCTATCCAGTGCTAATTCCCTACTATGTTCTGTATAATTTTGTATTTTCGATATTGTTTATGGCTTGTTCTGGTTCATATGTCTCCATTCTTTTGTCTTTAAAAAAATAAAAAAAGTATCCAATCTTGTAATTCTCATAAACAGCTATGCCCCAAATTCTAATATCCTTGCTTACTTGTGTGACTTGCTGAAGTACACTTGGGAGGTTTTTTGTATTTCCTTTATTTCAATATTGACTATTTTTAATAAGAAAAGCAGTTAAACTTACTAAGAACGTGTAGGGAGAAAAGGCCTAAATAGGACTAATTATCTTAATATGTCCATTCAAGATTTTGTTCATTCAAGATATACCTTGGCAAGTACTATTGCATAATAATTAAGCATCAGTAATTTGTAGTCCAACTTTTCATTTGGCCAAGTTCAAGCCCCTAAACTCTCAGGTGGCAGTATTATCTATAAGAGCTGACCAATACACCATGCATCATAACTTCTGCTAAGACCCTTTTCTTATTTTTTAAAATGCTTCTGACCATTCTTCTGAATTCTTTAACCACATGTAGTACTGTGACATTATCTTCCTCTCCATTCATTTTATTTTTGTTTCTCCAAATGGATTGTAAACTTCATAGTCAGAAATTTGGATACACATGCATGTACAATTTTCTACCCTACCTCAACTCCCAGGGTATCTTGTCAAGCATGTGTATCAGCGCTTTCCACTTGGTGATGGAGAAAACACACCAAAGGAAATTTTTCTCTGTAAATATGGTCATACAGTTTTATCATGAGGATCTCCTGTTTTGAGACAGGGTCTTGCTTTGTAGTTTAGGCTGGCTTTAAACTCACTGTGTAACCCAGGCTGACCTTGAACTCACAGCAGTCCTCCTACCTCAGTCTCTCAAGTGCTAGGATTGCAGGTAGGTACGCTATGCACAGCTATGATCAACTCTTGTCTGAGACACTCTTCTTGATATTCTTAAGATTTAAAAAACAATTCTCCCTTCATTGATGTTTACACTATCTCTATTTGTCTTCCTCTCAGTCTCTTTACACATTATCTGAAGCTACTCAAATATTTACAGAGTAATTCTTATGTACCCAGCAAAAATGCTAGGGTCTAAAAGTATGATGATAAGCAAAGTCATTCAATATCCACAGAACCATACAGAACCTGCAGAAACTGCAGTCTAGTGGAAAAAACTACTAATTAGTGAAAACTAATTAATGCCTCCTGATGGAAGATGCATTTGGGCAACATGTCTATGTAGCAGGAGTACATGGTGTTGTTTAGGGGCTGTCTGGAGGAACGGAGATGCTGAGGATGACTGGGAATTACCTGAGAGGTAAGAATATATTCTAGACAGAGAAGAAGAGAGACAGAGGGATGAAGGGGGAAGAAGGAAAAGGAAAGGAGGGAAAGAGAGAAAGACAAAAAGGTTGATTTGTTACAGCAACTAAAGGGAATGCCATAACAGTATCATTTCGTGTAGCAAAACATGGGAGTATGTAAGTGGCTGATTGAGAGCTGTAAACAGGAGAGTGACATACGAAATTTCTGTTTTAGAAAGCTCTCTTCCCGTCCACAGGAAATTTCTAATCTGGCCTTGAAGGAGCCTGGGATCCTACAACCTAGATAAGAGATAAAGCGTAGTGTAACATCTGTGGAATTGGAAAGCAATTGAAAAGCAACTGATTTGAGAAGTATTTCAGTAATGTTTAGTATGATTTACAGAACTTTGTGGTTGATAACAAATGATGGGAGAGATAGTAAACTAAGAGGCCATATGGTTTCTGATTTGGACAGCTAGATGGCTAGATAATTCTTCCCTGAGATGGCGCTGGCCTAGAGAACATTGAAGCCACAAAATGAGTGAGATAACTGAGAAAATGTGGGTCCAAGAAGAAATCTCTCCTCAGTTAATCTAACAGTTGGCAGCAGCCATGAGTAAGGGGCAGAGATTCCAGCATAGAGAGGGGAGTTCATAATACCATTTCCTATTAGCTATTATGCTGAAATAATGTTCCCTGAGAACACACACACACACACACACACACACACACACACACACACACACACACACACAGATTCATGGTCAAATAAGTCTGGGAAAATATGAGTAGCATATTCACTGCTTAGTGGACATGAACTCTGTAATGAACCTTTTGGAGCTGGAGTGTATCACAGTGGTAGAATGTTTGCCTAATATATATGAGGCCCTGGGTTTGATCCCCAGTATCTCAAACAAACAAATAGAAACAAAACAAAACAGCCAAATTTTTATCTTGGTTTAACTCAGTTTCCCACAGACATCAGCCCTCATCATAGATTACTTCAGAATCTGAATGTCACAAAGTGAAGAAAGAGGAAGAGAATTAACTTTCTCAGATGCATGCTTCCAAGTCAAGCACTGGAGAGAGTGTCATCTGTTTCTTTATCAGACAAAGAAATTGGTGCTCAGTGACTGATTCTGAATTTCACAATTGGCTAGTAATATATTTGAGTTGTTGCTAATTCCCCTGACCTTTTCAATCTAAAAAAATTCCAGTAGATGCAATTTCAGTAGTAGAGCTGAAATTATAAACATATTTGTCAAAATCTCCATCTCACAGTGTTTCCCCAATAGCATTCTGTGTAACTTTGAATTTTGGTTCTAGTTCTGCCAGTTATTAGTTGTACAATTTTAGCTGTACAAGCCTCTCTGAGGCTCTATTTTCTCACCTGTAAGTGAAGATATAACAGTAACTAGTAGGATTATTATTAGATGCTACTATTAGTAAACTAAAATTGACAGGTTGAGATTTGCTCAAGGTCTTACAGCAAGCACAGCTAAAGCTAGGACTGAAACTCAATCTCTCAATCTGGTGCTCCCTCTACTAACCAAATCATTTCTACTAATGCACCTTGAATCATGTCTTAGAGACCATTGCTAACAATATCCTCACATAAAGACAAACTTGCTTTTGGCACAGAGAAATCTGAACATGATGTCCAATCGAAGTGAGTCTTAAAGATTGCATGAAGTCCACTGGAAAGAGTGTGGGGAGAGAGAAGAATATGTTTAAAAAGACATCTGTAAATCTCAGCCCTAGAAAACATATAAATATTGATTTAGTATTTTACTCCAGGGTCAGTCTACCTGAATGGGAAAACTCTTGTAAGGCCAAGAATACCTATTCTTAAACAGTTTCACAGGTAATTCTGAGAGGCTATGTTAGTTGAGAATCACTGTTATTCTCTAGACAAAAATCATCACCCAAATTACCTGCACAACCCGCCAGGACTCTCAGATTAGTGCCTTGGTCAACTTGGTTTTCAAGTTTTCTTCGTTTCACAGAAACTAGTTTAGAGTGGGTTTTTGGAGGAAGCTTCTAAAAATCTGGAGGGAAGAGTTGACTCTCTGAAGCTAAGAAGGTAAACTCAGCCTCACTTCCTCCCTCTTCTCATCTGGCTTCCTGTCGTCACAGTGCGATCACAGTTTTTTTCCCCTTTACTTCTCCTTTTACACAAATAGCACGGATGTCTGTTTTACCAGTCTTGTTGTAGCCACCTCATAGATAATAACCAAATCCTGCCTGAAGGACTGAGACAAGGTGCCTGTGAAAGGTAAGACTGATGACTTTTTAACATTGTTTGAGTGTAAAGCCTTAAACAATTCTATGTAGAGTAGGTTAGCTTTTTAGGAGTCTCTATATACTCCTCTAGTAACTTTAAAATCTCTTGTTTCACAACTGTTTAATGCTACAAGTAAAAAAGATCAGCGATATTTTAGTAACATTGAAAGCGGTAGTCAAGTCAGAAATACTTTGACTTTACGTTTCTCATTGTCTAATATCTCTTTGGGTCTAGCGATTTACATGCTTAAATTGCTACAGAATGTGAATTACTGATTGTGTATGGTAGTTTCTGGTCCCTGGAGTTTTCTGTGTGAGATGAAGTTGGGGAGATTTCCTATGTGCTTTTGTCTTTAGAAGATTGGTCTTGTGATTTTTAAAGTAGGAAGAAAACTCATGGTCAGAGCCATTTAGAAAGGCAGCTTGGAGATGTAGCTCTTCCTCATTTGAGAAACTTTCAAAAGTAATGAGGCACTATATGGAAGGAGGTCTAAAAATCATAACACAAGAGATGTTATGTGAATGTACTGTAAGAAGTGAAGGCTAGATATCACCAAGGATACTTAGCATGTTCGCTTTGAAAGAGCAGAAAGAATATTGTGATCTGCAGGGCACCCCCAAATTAACTTATTCCTGGTATACAAAATATGAATATTGATAAATCTAATATTAAATATACTTATGAAAAGCAACCCACAAATCTTTATACAACAATAATTTTCAATTCATATGCTACAGCTAATAAAGTTGCAAGGAATCAACAAAATGGTAGTTCAGCTTTGGTTCTGACTTACGGTGACCTCTATAGTAATTGCTGGTCACTACAAGAAATTCTATATTGGATCTTTCTTCTTCCAAGATCTATGGAAATCTCATATGATTATGTCCCAGAATATATATAGGAAAGTCCCCTGTGACCTCATCCACTCACCTAACAATGAGAGGTGGTGATTTAGCAGAGGGTTTTAGACTCCCAAAACATGTCAGGTATTATTGAGCTTTGAATTTGAAATAAAGACCAGAATTTTAATATATTCACTTATTGATAATCTCAATCAAGTACCTACTCAGGCCAGACTCTGTTTTAGAAAGTCTTGGTACGAGAAGTGCTGAGGTAGAAAAGAAATATTTGCCCCACAATAGTCTTGGCCTTAAGGAACTCCCATGGGAAATAAATATTTTACTTATAAGTTCTTTGGAAGAAAGTTGAGCCAAAAAGGAATCTTTGCTGCTGTATGAACAATATTTTGCTTTCTCAATCTTAAGTAGAATCTGTACTGTTATGAAACTGTGGTTGAACGGGAGCAGAGGCTGAACTGAAACATAATTTCCGGAGACATTTCCTGTGTGGGCCAGTTAAGCATATTTAGCTTTTAAATGAAAGCATAGGGTGGCGTTTATATCCACAGAAAACTATCCAAAGAACATTCCTTTACAGCTATTATTACCACTACTTAAATGACCTCACTTTTGTCTATCAATAAGAGGCACAAAAGAGAAGGGAGACACTCTGTTACTCTTTAGTTTCTTATGCCTTCTGGTTAATGCCTGACTAACAAGACACCCCCAGGTTGCTACTGTCCCTCATCATTTCCATCCTGAAACATACCAGTAGCCAGGAATTCTGCTCAGTTCTTCAGACACAAAGATAATGGGTATTGTAGTTATCAATATCAAAGTGTCTCTCATGGAGAATAGTCATAGCAATACAGAAATGTAACTCAATATGCTTTTTTATATAAGAGCAGGAGAATGTGTACAAGGTGAAGGAGGAGTTTAGAAATGTGTCAAAGATGCCATAGAAAAGGGAGTAACTGCTTGAGTTCACTTTCAAAAAAGTGTGAGTTTGCTATGGAGACTAGGGGTAATGACATTCCAGACGTAGAGAGTGATGTGTGCAAAGTCAAAGAAGTATGAAGCCCCAGCACACTACAAATGAAATTAAGCAAGAGTATAACAAGTCAGAGGATCCAATGAAGGTGTAAGCCCTTTGTCTTACTTGACACTTGAAACTGGATAGCAAAAATCACTGAATAAAGAGGTCTTGGTTTATCCCTGGACAGTTATCCAAATGACAATATTAATAGGATGTAGCTTTGAATGAGGATGAAGAGGCAAATTTCTTTCTCTTCAACATAAATTTCCCCTTAGATCAGAAAGGAAGGGTGGAGCTTTGGTGAAGTTATAACCACTCTCTTTTTCTCAACTTCCGTTCCAGGAACTTCTATGTTGATTTAGTTACAGTGCTTTTGTGTTCTTAGTAAGATCACACCTCTAATAAGCACCCACTTTGTGTAGATTATTCTGGGCCTAGGAGTTGGGCCACTAACTTTAAGCGGCTGCCAGGATCAGCTGCTACTGTAGGTGTGCAATGCTGTAGCAAAGTAACACAGAGAAGCCAGATAGCTGCATAGAGCTGGCTGCTGCAGCAGAGGAGGACAATTGCTGCTGAAAGTTGGTGATCAGTCTGGGAGTAGGTTTTAGAAAAAAGGAAGATATGCATTTCCAAAGTCCATGAGTGGCCACCAGGGTAGAGATGATGAATGTTTATGTAGGGTTGTTTAAGGTGTCTTATCTATTGATTATCCATTTCACAAGAAGAGTGGATTTCCTAACCAAGTAGCAGCATCAATAAATGGTAGTGATGGCCAAGAATTGCAAAAACAGTGTTGCATTCCTACAATCATTTAAAATGAAAGAGCTTTTACAAATGGGAGGAGGACTGAGAAATGGAGGGAGGAGGAGAGAAGGAAGGGAAAGGAGATTGGAAAAGAAGAATGGAAGAAAAAATTGAAATGGAGCTTTTTCAAAAGGGTAGGGGAACAGGAGTTGGAGGGAGCACAGAGGAATGGGAGGGGAAGAGGACAAAAAACTAAGATGTGTTATGTACATGTACAAACTCCCCTTGATAAATGTAATCATTATTTATTGCACACATACACTATAAAAATAAAATGAGAGTGCTGTATTCCAAGTGGTAGAATGTAGGGAGGAATTTAGAGATTCTTTAGCTACAAATAAAGTAACTCATAGTGACAGGCCAATAGATGTTAGTTATTATAATGTTCTAATCTATTTTCAGTTGGAGTGACTTGTCCAAAATCATAAAATTACTTAACTAGCTATTTAAAATATCTCCTGGTTTGTTACGGGATATTATTTCTTCCACATTACACTATGCTACACGGTACTCCTTTTTTCTTACGGATCTCTAAAGAAGCATAGTTAGGATATATTCTTTGTTTACATAAAGAAAATGTCATGTATGTTAACATAACCCAATATAAAATATGTAATTGCAAATGCAGTTGATCTAAAATTAATATGCTAACAAATCAGATATTTAATATATATTTATAAAAACTTTGACATTTTATATTTCAAAGTACTAGACTGAAGAATAAGGGTGACAAATTATCTTCATAGCTTATATCTTTTAAAAATTGTACAAGTAAACTTGAAGCATGACTTAATATGCATGTTATATTAAAAACAAATAGAGGCTTTAAAATTATTTCATGGTTCATTTTTCTAACAATAACTATTATATTATCTCAGCATTTATATCTCTAGAGACCTAAATTGTAATAATTTTGGAATCAGAATACCTTAGATTATTTTACTCATTTTCAATAATTTTTGTTGGTGGTCTTACTTTTTGACAAATATTTAGACTTATGGAAAAGTTAAAAAAAAGGAAATAGTATAAGGAATTTCTAAATCCCCAGAATCAGGTAAAATGACACCCATATTTTCCAAATAGTATAATTTTATCACATTTGCTTTATTTTTTCCTGGTATTCTCACAGGAGAGTAATGGCTAACATGATGTCCTTTCTCTTAAGTATTGTAGTGTGCACATCTCCACGAAGCAAAAGTTATCTTATATAACCACTTTACACTGATCTAAATCAGGAAACTAACACTGATACGATACTATTAACAATATATAGGTTTTATTCAGGTTCTACCCATTACCCTATTAATATTATTTATATTAAAAGGAACTGTTTGATCATACATTGCCATTAACTACCATGTCTCTTCATTCTTTTAGTCTGAACAGTTTTCGAGTCTTTCTTTCTGTATCATATCATTCAAATTCTTGAAGAGTAAAGAGTAGTTATTTTATAAAATGTCTGTTTTGGTTTTTTGGTATTTTCAAAACCAAAACCTGTTTTGGTTTTCTGGTATTTTCTCATGATTAGGTTCAGGTTAATCAAGCTGTTGATAGCATCACTAAAGAAACAGCTTTTCTTATTTCACAAAGAGTTCTGCTTAAGCTGGGAGTAGCTTACTTAAGTACATCGTGAACAGGCCTTTAGGAGAAGGACTCTCTAGTACATCCATCTACATATTTTAGGATAAGAAAGACAACCTCTTCTCAATTGACAGTGTGGCAGTTCTGGATAACTGTTTCTTATTTAGGGAGTGGCCTTATTATAATGATTCCTATCCTAATTCAGCTGTTAGTATCTTGCTAAGCTTCTGAGTGGGAGAGAGTGGACCTTTAAAGATCATCTGAATTTGTTTTTCCTTGTTTTCTCTTTTTTCCCTCTTCCTTATGTCTCTTCTTGAGTTTGTGTGCATGTTTGTGTCTGTGTGCTTGTGTGTGTGTGTTTTATAAAGGGTAAACAAAACTTGTAAAGATATTTCCAAGAAATGAAATGAGTAAATTATTACTAAAAACTTCTGGCAGCTGTTGTGTTTCATTCTTAAAAATCTACCAGAAAGTTCAGGGTCAGCCTTAGAAGGAATGAGACAGTAAGCTCCTAACTTATCTTTTACTCGGTATTATCTGAATCTGGTGCCCAGGTACTCATTCAACCAATATTATTTCATTTATCCCTCAGAACAGTCTCTGGGGTAAGTATTAATACCCCCATCTAAAGATGAAGAAACTATGAAAATTAAACAAATTAATCCAGTGCTTTAAGGCAGTGCCAGAACTCAACACTGAATGTGTCCAATCCCAAAGCTAGTGTTTATCAAGCTGTGATTCCTGAACACTGTGTTCTTTGAACTGTTGTTTATAAGTAATCTTCAACAACTAAGTTGTAGTTCTAATATTATGTCTTAGTTATCTGTGGAGGAAACATGAGGCCCTAACGCACCCCAGCTGCACAGCACTGCTCTTCTTAAGCACACCCTAGGCCTAGGCTGAGAGGCAGGCACGAGTCCTCATGCCTCTGATGAGTATATCCTCTAGCTATGCTCATGCCATGTGCATGAGCAACCACTCCAGGGACCTCATCCTGCCTCAAAACTTATCACATGACCCATCTCAGACATCAGTGATAGCAAAGTTGATAGCAAAGTTCAGTCAGTGATCTCCCAGATCATGGAATACTGCTAGCAATACCATTTGACCTCAGAGCACAAAAAGTGATCTAGCCCTCTCAGAGAATCTCATGCCAAGATCTGCCTATCTGGGATTGTACGAGCTGGCCTGTCTAGAATTCGAGACTAGATTAAACAGTAAAGATCTGCTGCCACTAAAGAACAGTGGCTTGTTTTTTCATTCTCTTAACAGTGCCTTTTGAAGAGCAGTCTTTTTTTTTTTTTAATTTTGAAATCCAATTCACCAGTTCTTTTATGGATTGTGACTTTGGCATCTGAAAACCCTTTGGCTCACCAAGGTTGCAAATATTTTCTCCTATAGTTTCCTCTGGGATTTTACTGTCTTAGGTTTTACAACCAGGTATAGGATCTATTTTCAGATACTATTTTGAGATAGCGGTTTTATGGCCATTCTTTTTTTCTCCATATTGTTACTCAATTGGTTGAGTACTGTTAGTTGAAGAGTAGCCTTCATCCTCTAATGGATTGACTGTACATCTTGGTTGAACATCAGTTGTTCATACTTAGGCTCTCTGTTCTATTGAGTCTTTGTCTAATGCCAATATTGTGTTACCTTTTATGATGTGGCCATATGAAACTCATGAAATTAGATTAATTTATATATATATATATATATATATATATATATATATATATATCTGCTGTGATATTATAGATTGGGATCACAATCAATCTGTAAAGGGGCTGGGAGTATAGCTCAGTGATACAAACACTTGCCTGGCAAGTGTGAGGTCATGAGTTCAATTCCCAGTAGCCCCCCAAAAAATCAATCTGTAGATAATCTGGAAAAAAGCAACATTTCAATGATATTATCTCCTGACCTAAAACATGGTATATCTCTCCATTTATCATATCTTTTTAAAATTTTTCTCAGCAGTATTTTTATTTTGTTTTCAACATAGTCTTTCACATCTTATATCAGCTTTACTCCTAAATATTTTATATTTGATGCTATTGTAAATGATATATTTACATTTTTATTTCCAATTTTTGTTAGTATATAGAAATACTAATGATTTTTGTACATTGAACCTTGTATCCAGCAACGTTAGTATGCTCACTTATTAACTCTAGTAAATGTTTTATGGTTTTATTTTCACTTTCATGTGCGGCTTGCCTGGTATTTTGAGTGAATCCAGAATTTGTTAATTTTACTTCACTGGGTACTGGATATTTTTGTATTTTTATACATCTTATTGTGCTTTGTTCTGGGCTATACTGAAATCACTTGAAAAATGTTTTATTTTGAGAGGCATGCTTGTAAGATTTTTTAGATGGAACTGCAGCAGTGTTCAAACTAGAGCTATTTATTCTTCATTATAGAGATAAGACTCTTCAGTGCAATAGAACTGTGAGTCTTGACATTTTCCAGTTTAGCCAATGGGAATAGGACTAATTTCAGCTTTGTGTGACTTCCAGGCACAGTTCATATGTCACCTGACCTTGGATAGTTTCTTTACATGCATCTGTTAATCAGTGGTCAGCTAAATTTTTGTGTATAAAATTTTTTTTGTCTTTTTGAGACAAGATTTCCCTGTGCAGCTCAGGCTGGCCTTAAGCTCACTTTGTAGCCCAGGCTGGCCTCAAACTTGCAACGATCCTCCTGCCTCAGCCTCCCAAGTGCTGGGGTTATAGGCATATACCACCTTACCCTGGCCTCGTCAGCTAAATTTTTATTGGGCAATTTGGTAGGTTTAATAATGTAGCCCAAGCATTCTCATGCATCTCCTAGTGCAAAGGTGACTTTGGAAATGTGAGTAAATTAAGCTTTTTGAAATGAGAGATTATCCTGGATTATCTAGGTAAGTCATCTAGACATACAAGTCCTTATAGGAAGGAAATAGAATAATAAAAAGTAGCAAACTTGATGATAAAAACAAGAGATTGCAGTGATGTGAGGAAGGGCTGGAGGAATGTGGATGACATCTAGAAGCAAAGAAGGGTGATTTCTAGAAGGCAAAGAAATGGATTTTCTTCCTGAACCCATCAGAAAATTAACATAGCTCTGCCAACAACTTGAGTTTAGATTTCTGACCTTTAGAATTATAAAAAAGACTTATTATTTAAGCCATGAATTTTGCTGTAGTTTGTTACAGTAGTGACAGGAAACTAATACGGCTGTCCTTTTAAATCTCTGGTATTTGTATGCTGAGCGGCTCTGTCCTCTGCATTATCCTGTCCTGTGAACCACAGATGCCTTTGTCCCCTGAGAAGCTGTTTTGTCTCTGAAACAGGGAATCTCCCAAGATTCCCTTCTCTGTCTCATTGTCTTAAAACTTTCAGTGCAGTAAACTGGAGCAACCATAGAACTCACACATTCATTCATATTCCACCTTTCAAGGGTCACTGTTCTTCGTTGTTTTGTGTCCATTGTCCCGTAAACCATTATTTCCTAATCTGTATACTTGTTGTTGTTTCAAGTAAGAGGGTAAACCTGGTCCCTGTTTTATTTTCACTCAAATAAAAAGAACAAAATTAATGTTGACAATATATCTTACTTATCTCAAAATATTATCATTTCAGTATGTCCACATATTGTCATTTCAAGATGTAATCCATACAAAAATTTTAATATAATCTTTTTGTTCTAAATCTATATTCTACATTTATAACAATCTTAATTCAGACTAGCCAAATTAGAAGTGCTCAAAAGCGTAATGCAGCTCTAGGTTGCAGAGAATCATAGCCAATATTTAGCTGTTCAAAGAGATATACTCATTTAAATATGTCAACTTGAGCATCAACTACTCCAAGAAATATGCTCGGTTAATTCAACTAAAAATTTTTCCATTTCCATAATAGTTGGTTCTGATCTTAGGAATATATGTATTTTGTTCTTTTATTGCTTGCCATATAGTATGCAAGAGGTAGAAGTAGCAATGTGAAAGAATTTGGAGATGAGGATGGCCAAATGTCACGTTTATCTCAGCTAGCTTTCCTATCACTTGGACAAAATATGTGACATCCACAATTTAAATGAAGAGAAGTTATTTTGGCTATAGTTTCACTCTATGGTTGGCTGGCTCCAAAACAGAAACAGGCTGGAAGAGGTGGAGAAGCAGGTGCTCAACTCATAACATCCAGGAAGCAGCGAGAGAGACCGAGACAGAGAGAGAAAGAGAGACAGACAGAGACAGAGAGAGGAGAGAGAGATGGATCCAAGAATGAGAATACATGCTTCTGTGTCACACTATCAGTGACCCACCTCTTCTGACCATACCATAGGTCCAAGCATGAGAATTTTATAGGACATTTTAGACCTGAACCGTAACATTCTGCCCTGGCCCCCAATAGGATCATGTGCATCTCATTATACAATATGCATTTAGTCCACCTCTAAGAGTTGCCAAACTCTTAACAGTTCCATCAGTGCTGAAAAGTCTAAGTCCAAAGTCTCTTCTGAGACTCAAGGTAAACTCCTAGCCATGTGTCCATGTTAAAGTAAAAAAGACAATTACATTCCCATTCCAAATGGGAGAAAAGAGAATCGACAGAAGTTAGACTAAGCCAAGATTTAAAGCCAACATGGCAAATATTAACTCCTGTAGCTATATATCTAGTGGTCAGGGCAGGTAGTGATGGGATGTGAGCTCCAAATGGCTTAGGCAGCTCTGCTCCAGTGGTATTAATGTTTGCAGTTCACACGTCATCTCTCTTAGGCCAAGTTTGCTGAGTGCCTGTGACTTGAAGATGTTCAGCACACATTCCACATTTCTAACCTCTCAAACCTCTTGGGGTCTCCGTTGCACTTTCAATTTAAGTCTCAAAACGTCATGTACTGCACTCTCTTATGCTCACTGCTTAGCCTCGCAGGCCTTCATCTGCAATATGGGCAGAAGACTCCCTGAGCCCACAACTCTTTTTTTTTTTTTTT
>PVLD010014407.1:0-52511 GCA_004027595.1 Dinomys branickii | reverse complement strand
TCCAGTGCAAATTCCCTACTATCTTCTCTATAATTTGGTATTTCCTTTAATGTTTTTGTGTTAACTAATGTGAAGATAACTATGTAATACAACATCCAGTTCTAATTCCCTACTATATTGTGTATAACTTTGTATTTTCTGTATTGTTTATGGCTTTTCTGGTTCATATGTCTCCATTCTTTTGTCTTTAAAATAAAATTTTAAAAAAAAATAAATAAATAAAAAATAAAAAAAAATAAAAAATTCCTGCCCTGGCTGTCTCCAAAATCCCAGATCTTGGGCTCAGCAAGTTCGCAGGTGAAGCTCTGGGCGAGATCTAGAAGAGGTCATTACAGTTAGCCCAAAGGATGAAAACTGCTAACCAAAAGAATACATTATGTGCCACCTTGGGAGGGGGTCTTAGCACTTTCTTCGTGTCTTGAAATGTATTCTTCTAACCTCTTCGGAAACAGGAGGACACATTTGCCAATTCAACAATCATCTGCTTGTAAGTCCTAACAGGACGGTGCTTCTGTTCTAAACCTCACCCTTGTAGGAGTGTCAGTGCTGATCTAGGAGCTTTGTTTTGCTTTGGGGAAAGTGAGGGCCAAAGTCACACTTTATGCTTCTCCAGAGTTGACTAGTATCTGACGAAGCAGAGGAGCATGAGAATTCAACCTGTTCTCTGAGGTATGTGGGTGGTGAATGCAGGGCGGCACGCATGCTAAACATGTGCTCTACCACTGAGCGACATCCTCAGCCCGGAGTATTTGTCATTGGTAAATAATCACAAATATTTGGACAAATCAGCTATAAAAGTTGCTGCTGCTTTTAAACCAGAGGTTTAAATCAGCCGTGATAGCTAACCTGTTGTCAGTGTTGTTTTTGCAGTTGTTGTTGTTGGTTTTGGTTCTGGAGAAAGAACCCAGGGCGTCACTCTTTCTAGTCAAGCACTCAAGCCTGGAGCTACACCCCCAGGCCTAAGCAGATCCCCTTCAATACAGTCAACCTGCCTAAGGGAGCCAAGTCCTTCTATCTAGCCCAACACATGCCAAACTTTTTATTCTCAGTATTGACTCTCAAAAGAGAAAATTTAAAGTTAAAATCTAGCAAGAGAAACCGAATACAAAGGGATCAGATTTTGTCAGGTAGGGATGAACTTGAAGGACCACAAACCATGGAAGTATCTGAGATTTCTGGCCCCCAAAAGCTCATCTTTCTCCTTGGAAGGCATTTATCACCCCAGTTAAGAATGTATACTCCTCCGGGCATGGTGGCACATGCCTGTATTTCCAGCACTAGGGAGGCTGAGGCAGGAGGATGGATGTGAGTTCGAGGTCAGTTTGGGCTACAAAGTGAGCTCAAGGCCAGCCTAAACTGCATCGCGAGACCCTGTCTCAAAACGACAAAAAAAAGAAAAAAGAATGTACACTCCATCCAAAGTCCATATATCACAGTGACTAACAGATCCAGCCCTGTTCTATGTCTAAATCTTTACAGATATTTAGTTTTACTCTTTTGCAATTACATTATTACTCGTTTTCCTCTTACTAACTTTGAAACTTTGCTCAATAGGATTTTTAAAATTCCAAGCCATGATGTTTCAATGGTGTTTTTAAAAAAAAAATGTAAGGACTGACAAATGTGTGAAACACAAAGACTGATTACTGTTACAATTAAGAAGCCAGTGTGTCCGCAATAGCTCTGTCTCTTTAGCCTCTGATGGCTGAGACGAAAATTTCAAACATTAAAGGCATCTCCAGGTGCTGCTCCAGACAAGTGACCAGTCTGCTAAGGCACCAAAGGTTTTCAAAACCCACCAGTTCTTGCCCGTGTTTTTGAAGGATGACAGGTACAGAAGGCGGTACCAGAGACTCAGGGCTTGTTTGATGTCTTTGTGACCATTTCTCTACCAGACACAATAAGGTGTGGGAAGTAGTAATTATGTTGTCTCAAAGCCGCACTGCAAATTTACGCACAAAAATGAACACTTAACCTTTCTCACTCTTCTGCCTGGACTGGCTGGTCAGAGTGTAGCCAGCAGCAGGGTGAATGGCCCAGGCAAGGCAGAACAGAGCACCCTGTAATTAGGAGGGAGGATATCCCAAGGAAGACTGCGGAGGTGGGCAGCGGGGCTCCCCACTCCTTCAGACCCTGAGACCCCACAAGATGCCAGGAGGCTCGGCCAGCAGCGCTGTCTTCTCCAACCTTATTTCCTTCATTAAACTCGTGGTCTCCTATTCCATCCTTATCAAATCTGTTACCATCCGCATCCCAAACCAATAGACAAGTTCAATCAATTTCAGCAGCAGCCCCCTGCAGAAAGAATTAGGGTAGGTACTGGCACTTACGAACAGGAGAGAGCGCATGATTTTTTTTGAGACAGGGTCTTGCTCTATAGTTCAGGACTTCCACTCACAGTGTAGCCCAGGATGGCCTCGAACTCACAGAGATCCTCCTGCTTCAGCCTCCTGAATGCATGGGTTACAGGCATGTGTCACGATACCTGGCCCAGTTGTGTTTTTTTTTTTTAACTGCTATGTATTCATGGAGCAAGTTAACATTTACAAGGTGTGCTCATAAATACATTGGAGTTTATCTCTGCCACATGGGAAACACAGAGTAGACAGGTATTAGCTGCGTTTTAGAGGAAAGTCGAGGTCACAGGAGCTGCAACTCCTTCAGCAACAGACTGCCCAGCCTGGGGTCTCAGACACCTGCAGTCCCCCTGCAGCCTCGCTCGCTGTCAGTCACATGACCCCCTTTTTCTCAGCTGTGATTCCCTTATTTAAAAAGTAAAGACACAGGAGCCGGAGGTAGAGCTCAGTGGCAGAGCCCTGTGCAAGCTGCAAGAGGTCCTGGGCTCCAGCCCCGGCACTGCAAAGTATACAAGCAAAAATAAACAAAAAAATACATGGCTCCTGTCTTAAAACACGGCTGGGAGTTGAAACGATGTGATGTTTGTGAGGCACTGATTCCAGTAACTGACAAGAAATAAAGACATTTTAGCTTTGGGACTAGCTATTGGGACTTATATTGGGGTTATAAGAAATATTAAAGAGCGTGCACAGAGCCCAAATGACGTGGATTGTGCAGTTCTCCAAAGGAACAGGGAAATAGTCGACTCGACTCTTCCTCAGTAGTTACAAAATATACAATTATCTCCTTCAGCAGTAAAGCCGTAAGACAGAATGATTCCACTACAGAAATATACATCGCCTTTAAAAATATCTCCTTCATATAATGGCCTTCACCAGTAACTTCACATCTCTCTTCCTAATCTCCAAGTAATAAGAGGAACTCAGGGTTTGGGCGGGTGGCTCAGTGGTAGAGCGCTTGCCTCTTTCCTCACATGTTCGGGGCCTGGGTTCAATCCTCAGCACCACCGGGAAAAAAAAATCAGGAAGGGGAAGTTTGAAGTATTTCCTACAGTTAGCCATGTGATAAGCCGTGTGACATACATCTACCTATGCCAAATAAAAATGTAAGCTTGGTGGGGGGGTGAGGGTGGGTAATCTTTCCTTTGGCCACTGTATCCCTATGATCAAGAACTATTTGTTAAGGATTGGAAATACAGGTGCTTGGGCTGGGGATATAGCTCAGTGGAATAAGCACCTGCCTGGCAAGCGCAAGATCCTGAGTTTGATCCCCAGTACCACCCCCCAAAATGAAGGTTTTGGAAATATGAGTGTTTGAGCATAGATAGCAGTCTCATCTGTGAGTGTCACAAGCGGATTGCCCTGGAGTTATTTAATGTTCTGTCACTGGTCCACAATCCTTGACTTATTCAACACATTCCCGAAGCTCCAACTGTGTGCCCAACACCAGGCGCGGTGCCGGGCACAGAAAAGTCAGAACAAGCGCTGGAGTGGAGGTCAGGGCTACGGCAGGGACCCAGCATGCACCAGGCCCTGAGTTCGATCCCCTCAGCACCAAGGAATAAAATAAAATGTCACAATGAGAGGGTCCGGTCCAGGAGACGACAACTGTCTGCCGCCCTCTCCTCTTCCCTGGCCATTGCCCCTGGGCTCCCTTTTCTACGTGCTTTTAGAAGGCTGGACGTGTAACAAGTTTTCTGCTGCAAAAGAGAGGAAACAGAGCCGTGCGTGATTTTATGTGCACTCTGGTGCCCCGGCTCCTGCAGCTCCTCACTTCCGCTTGTGTTCTTGCTACCCTGTCCTTGGGCTGGAGCTGAGGATCGGATCCAGCTATGCGACGCCCACATGGGCCATGGGCCGCGTGCTTGCTGCCGCCGCTGTTACTTTAATTACGATTGTACCTTCACCGCCACCTCCCTTCCTCGGCCTGCCTTCAGCAGCAATGATGTATGTTACTTTTTGGTAACTGGATTTCATTAACATTTATGAACTCTCATAAAGTAATAGAAAAAGCAATTTGTGTGGAAGAATTTTCCACCTCATTAAACAGTGTTCTTTTGGGGGTCAAGCTGATATTTTTGTTGTTGTTGTTGTTGTTGTTGTTGGATTTTTTTTTTTTACAGGTCCTTCCCTGAGCCCTGGGGGGTGGGAAGCAAGCGGTCCACACGCTGCTGTGGCTCGCGAGCCCTGTAGAGGGCGCTAGACAGAGGTCTGGCCCCGCGCTCCCCTTGCCACCTCTCCAAGCTCCAGCCAGGGTGCGCAGTGGCCTGCTCCCTCCTTGGTCAAACCCGAGTCCTCCGCCGCCTGCGTGCAGTGGCGCCCGCCTAAGGGCCGTGCGCAGCTGAATGTTGCTCCTGAACACAGGCCTGGATAGGGCTCCCATCTGGCTCTAAGAGGGTGCCCAGGGTGTTTCTCAGGGCACCTTGGCGTACTTGTCGAGAACGAGCCGCAGCGAGGTTGCAGTCCCTCGACGCCTGCTTGGCACATGCGCCCTGATGCGCCCCACCGAGCCCCTCGCCTTAACGCTAACCTCGGGGAAGACAAGTGCGGAAAACTGGAGAGGCCTCTGCTCAGGCTTTTTCAGGCCGAGGCTCGGGTGTGAGCAGCGCGGTGACGAGGATCAGCCGCGGCCCCGGGCCCAAAAGCATTGTCTGCTTTCACACCGGGACTGCGCGCGGGCTGCAGACGACGCCTCCGCTCGCCAGCTGTCCCGAGCCCCGCATCCACCTCCCAGCTCCGGGCCCTGCATGGGCCAGGGCACGCGGGGGAGCCCCTCACTCACTCTTCCAAGGCGTCGATGGCCCACAAAGCCGCCTCCCCCGTTGGGAATCAGGCCGTGAGTGTGCGCGGCCTTGGAGAGGGGCGCGCTGCCCTACACCGTGCCAGGGCAAGTGCAAACCGCTCCCCCGACCCTGACGCTTGGGGCCATAGAGCTAAAACCCAAAGACACCGTGGCCGCAGGGCGCAGCAACAGTAACTCAGGAATCAGGGGACAGGTGCTGAAGAAATTAACACGCAAAGCCCGCGCTCTCTTTTGGAAATGTAAAAGGGTGAAACAGCAGTTCTAACTCCGTATCCATCTTGAGGGGGACGGGAGGGCTCTGCTCTCCAAGAAATCGGTCTTTTGGGACTCGGGCCATGCTGTTAAGCCAGACAACTCCCAAGCCAGATCTTATTAAGGGAGACCTCTAAGGTCTGTTAGCAGGTGACCCGGCCAAGGACAGGAGCGTGTCAGTCATCCAGTCTCGGGAGAGGCTGTTGGCTTGAGCCAGTGTAGACCAGGGCTGGGAGTGTAGGCCAGTTTTCCCCATTTGCTGAGTCAGCCGCCAGCGTGGTTGTTGCCAACCCAGGCAACTGTGCTTCGCTGACTGGTGTGTGGAGTCGGTGGTGTAATTATTGTTTTGTTTTCTAATATGTAATTACTCTTTGTCGTCGCTATTATGAATCCACCGAGCTTGACTGCAGCAGCAAGATGGATTCAGGTTTGGCACTGGGATTCGATGCGTGGGAAACATCGCCTTCTGCCCTCGCTGTAGACAACACTGGGCTCACGCGACTCCCCCAGCTCAGGCCGGAAAGGGGGCGCCTGGGGTCTCCCCACTGCAAGAAGCCACCCAGCCTGGTTGCCTCGCCACAGATCCACTCCCTCAGAGGGCCTAGAGTGTTTCTTTCTTTTTCTCTCCCGCATATTATAAAAGGGGGGAGATGGGAAAAAGAGAGAAAGAAAATAAACAGAGAAAGAGAAAGGACTGCAGAGTTGAGCATAGAAAAAATAGAGACGAGAAGGAGCAAGCGCAGGTAAGCAGAGATGGAGAGGGCAGCCGGGCTGGGCGTGAGGTCGGTGAGAGTGTTCGGCCCACAGGCCTGAGGCCGAGGATTCCAGCTCCCCGGGAGGACGCTTGCTTCTTTCCAAACCTGGAAAGTTCCATCTTTTCCTCTTGTTTTCCACGCCCTTCCTATCCCAGCCCTAAGCATAGCAGGTTCAGCACAGCCTTCAACTCCAACTCTAAATCAGGCTGCACGGGCTCGGCCTCCCCATCCGAGGGGGCGACCTCTCGTGCCTTCCCAGGAGCGCCCCAGCCCCAGGCCCTGAGGACACAGAACAAAGAATCGAAGCCTCCGACCCCTCTCTCAGGAACCCCACAGACTAGACCCCTCTGGCAAACTCAGCCCGGGAGACCCCCGACCAGGTGGCGGAGGGAGCTCAGCACTGGGCGGGGCACCGCAGCACCTGCATCCCGGGCCCCGCGGGCCCCGCCCAGCCCTGACCCTGCGGGCCACCGCAGACTGCAACCGCGCGGATACGGGACGCAGCAGTACCGCCTTACTGGGGGAACCCAAGCCCGAGGGTGGAAAGGAAAGGTGTCCTGCCTGCCACGGAAAGCGATCCATTTTCTCTAACCGTTTGCCCCAGAGCTATCCGGCCTCCTTGGCCTCCCAGAGAAGACTGTGTTAAAATTCTTTGCGCCAGAGTCTGCCCAACCCAAATACACCCTACTGTGGCTTTCAAGGTGCAGATCGAGGGTCCCTAACCGCGGCCTCTTTCTCCGGTTGAAATATGCACATCGGTCTTCAATAATTTAGACACCTGGGAGACTGGACAAGTGTAATTCCCCACCCCCAACACACGGACGTCCAGGTTGCCATCAATCACGCTTTTGTTTTATGTGCGACGGGCTTTGTGTGTTTGGCTACCCAGCTCCAACCTATTTGCATGCGGCTATTTCATGGGCATTTACTTGAGCTTTGAAGACCTGCTTTAAAAATCTAAGCCCAGAAAAGGGGAAAGAGGAGCCTCCCTTGTGGTTCAGACGGATTTGCCTTTGAGGAGACGGGCCCTGCGGATCTCGATTACAGAATCGAGAATTTTGATTCTGAGATGGGGCCCGTCAGAGGAAGGAAAAGATGCGTTCAGTTTCCTAAATCTCGGGGTTTCTTTCTATCAAACAATGCTGCAGTCAGTATTTGTGTATGAGGCAAGTAATTGCGCTGCAAATGCTTAAATAAATCATTGATGGGTGAAATTACACATGCTCACTTAAAGTGTAATGTGATTAAGAGATTATGAGATTGAAGCTAATATCTTGTCTCCCAGCTCCTGGCCCCAAATCTTGACATCAGAAATTTATCAGCCACAACTGTCCTGAAATGTACAGATACAATAGGTTTTCATGGGCAAGCGAATCAAAGACAACCTCAAAAAAATAGAGGTAGGTGCGTGGGTGCGTGATGTACATTGTGTTGGTCGCGGTTTTGTCATAAAAAGACTTCAGGAGCAAAGTGATGCTGAGCGTCTTTGATTTTTAGAAAGTAAACGCAGAGGGGGCGCAGGGGGCGCGCTGGGAGCCAGGTCTGCGGGCGGCTCGCCCCTGCGCCGAGGGAGGGCGGCTCGTCCCGTCCCGGCCCAGCCGCGTGCCCGTCTCCGTCTCCTCCAGGCGCTGTGGGTAAGTCCTTTATCGGGGAAACCCGGGCCTCGCCCGCAGCCATCCCTGCCTCGAGGCGCGCGCTGCGCCCAGGCACGGGAGGCGCGGCGACTCCGTAATGACCCGGGTTCTCCGCAGCTGCGCCCTGACCCTTTGTGATGGCGCCGATAGCGCTCGGCTGAAATTATGTCCTTCTCCGGGTGTGAAATTACCATGTTTATTAATTGAGCCAGACATTAGCTTTACCTTTTCTTCCTAAGCCGTGAAAATGTGCGATTCAGGGCAAATGATTCTCCGACAGACGCGACGCCGAGCCTCGCACCCCTCCCCCTGCCCCTCCCCCGCCCCTCCCCACCCCCGCCCACACCCCCCCCGCCCGCGCGCCCTTCCCCCACGGCCCGGGCTGTGCACCCAGCTTTCCAGGTTTCTGGGCCCGGGCGCCCACGGAGGAGCAGGCAGCAGGCCTCGGAGCGCGTGCGCGCGCGCGCGCGTGTCACTGCGCACGCGAGGGGTGCCTGTCTCTTGGGCGAGCGGTCTCCAACAATAACAGCCACCCGACTCCCACCCACAGCCTTTCCCCCAGAATTCACGATCAGTAGGACCCAAATTGTTCCCAAGACAAAGGAGCATCCATCAGCGACAGAGACAGATTTAACGTATTAAATCTTTATTAAAGTGAAGTCATTCTTATTGAAATGATGTATTGGGTTGCAGAAGATTGGATTTTTTTTTTTTTTTTTTTTTTGGACGGTGCCTAAGATGGAGACGGTGGTAGCTCTGAGCCACCAACGCGGCGTCTCTAGCTGGATTTGTTCTGGACCGGGACTGCGTTACTGGGATTCAGCCCAAAGTCCCGGGTCTGAGAACAGAGCCTCGGACTGGAGAGGGGAAGCTGATCCCTTCCTGCGTCCGGCCTCCAGTTCGATCTTCTGAGAAACAAGCCTGTCCCCAGCCCCCTCAGAAACTTCTCGCCTTCCTCTCCGAGTTGGGGAAACTGAGGTACTGCAGGCATGGTTGTCCGGAGACTGAAGAAATCAGAGACTCCCAGGCCTAGAAAGGAAACAGACGGCTGGTTTTCGGGACAGAAACTCAGTTTTCTCCACAGCCCGAAGAGAGTGCTTGTGCCTAGGGTCTGAAGGGAAAGGGGAAGTCTGTGTGCTCCCGCGAGTCGCGGGCTGTCTCCACGGTTCTTCCTTCCCCCGGCAGGATTGGTGGCTGGGGCTGGCCGCCTCCCCGCCTCGGGTGGACACTCAATTAAATTGGCCCTCAGACCTCGCGTCCTGTCAACAGGGAAAGCGGGACCCGGAGGGAGTTCGGAGAGGTGTCCTCTGCCCCAGGGATGGGTTGCCCATAGATTTCTGCAGTGCATCTGCAATGGCTCGGATTCCTATCTCCTCAGGAGCCTCAACTTCAACAAAATGATTTGTGTCCCACCTTGAGACACACAGACATCACGCAGCCTGAAAATGAACTGTTGGAATCCATTTCCTTGCATTGCCCAACTTTCTTTTTTCTATCATGTTTCAGCAATGGGCTGAACGTTATAGCCAGTTGATTCAATTTAGCATTTGCATAACCGCGAGAAGAAGGTGGCTTTGCAGAGTCAATGAATAGGTCTCTTGTTTGGTGTGTGTGTGTGTGTGTGTGTGTGTGTGTGTGTGTGTTGTGGGGTTGGAGCCTTAAATACCTGTTGGTGGGGAGGATATCTCTAGGGCTGTATTGCCGTCCCATGCCACTGCAAAACTGGAGATAAATTATTGTTTACTTCTTCCTCCACTTTCTCTTTCCCTTTCGTCCTGTCTCCTCATAGAATCCTCTACCCTCAAGCATTCACTAATAGGACCCTTCTTTCCTTCCAGGGCACCCTTGCGCTTATAGATAGATTGCTTGGTTAAACTATTTGAAATCATTCACTGGCAAAGAGGTACAGCACTTCTATTCCATATCTCGCCCATAGGAAAGAAACAAGCAGAATTTTCAAAATGTAGAGCCCATTTCAGTGGCCTCAAGGATCCCAGTCAGTGCACTAATTAAATATTTCACACTCCCAAGTTCCGGTGCTAGCTGGCACTGGGAATTTATTCCCACACCAAGTCATACAAATTGGACTTCGGTAACACCATCCCCCACCCGGGTTACTCCTTCCCACACCAACCCCTCCCACACACACACACACACCCTGCCGCAAACTCCCACCCTCCTTTTCTGAATGGCATTACAAAGAACTTTGTTAAAGAAAAGTCGGGCTAATTGCTGCCAGAAGACCCGTCTCTCAGAAAAGTCTGGTTTTCATAAGCCAGATTCAGTAAAGGTTGTGGTTAAACCTAAGCCGAGTAGAAGGTTCTTAAGGTTTTCTCAGTGAAAGAAGGAAATACAAAGAAACACTAAGTTCAGCCAAAATGTTCAGTGGGGGGAGAAGGGAAGATGATGGGCTGGGGGGGTGAATTCAGGAGTTGTTTCCTTCTAGATTCTTCTCAGAAGAGTTTTCTCAAACTTACTGACACCTAGTGACATCGTTTTCCTAAATAGCTCTGGCATGTGACCAGTGATTTGATTCTCTTGATATGACACAAGTTTACTTCAAACTCTATTTTATTAGTGCCTATTAATTTTACGAAACATTGGGTTTCAGCATGGTATGTGTGTACATGTGTATTTAGATTATATTTATCCCCAACTAACCCTCCTTTGCACCCCCATTTCCATCTTCATTATACCCTTCTTCTTGGATGTGACACTATTTTTTTTTTTTTGGTACTGGGGATTGAACTCAGGACCTTGCACTTGCCAGGCAGGTGCTTGTTCCACTGAGCCATACCCCCAGCCCCTGTGACACTAATTTCTAAGGGCTGAGAAGTTATGGAGTACAGAGAGGTTTTCCACATCCAAGGCCCCTACTCTGTAAGCTCCTGAATTTCCTCTGTTGGTAGCAAAAGGCCCCAAAGAAAGAAAGAAGTAGGTGGATTCTCTCTCTCCTAAGCTAAGTCACTGAGAAACATGACTTTCCTAGAGCTGGTTTGAGAGTAGTGGTCCAGGCATTCCTCCCTGATCTCTGCTTGGCTTTCCTGGGCCCAACCAGTGAGATCCTGGTCAGCCTTGTAACAGAGAGTTGAAAAGAGGTGATGCAGGTGTTTGGTAAAGGACAACTTCTTCAGTGTTTGGTAAAGGACAACGCCTCTAAGAATAACCTCCTTATTAATGGACTGTTTTCATTTTAGATTCTCCAAGTCAGAGCTTTCCTTGCTTCTCTTGTTCTAAAACTTTCGCAGGTATAGTTCCTAATGCTGGTAGAAAGCCCTTGAAACTCAAATTCCAAATAATGGATTTTCCCCAAGTCTACCACATCAGAGAGCTGGAGCCACTGATCATATCTCATCAGGATCACAAACTGTTTCCCAGCCTCTAAATTCCCCAGGACAGTTTTGGCTTGGAAGAAACATCCTCAACTTCAAGACTCATCACTCATACACTCCAAGGAAGAGTTTCTCTTTTGGAAATCTTATCTTGGATCCTTCTGTTCAGCTGGTTATGGAAAGTAGAAATAGGAAAGGGAATAAACAGCAACTCTGTTTTGTTTTATCTGAATCGACCCCTATACCACCACCTATCATGCAGTTGTAGGAATGAGGAAAAGGACTGAGGTCTTAGCATTACTGAGCCTTTCTTTTGTCCTACAATTACAAAAAGATCGTAATATAAGCAGATGCGTGCAAACGTAAAAGTCACTCTTCCTGTGTTTCTCCTGACAATCCTCATGGTTGGGCTTTCAAAGGATTTTATCTATCTCTTAGTTCCAGAATGATAACAGTGATTTCTTGTTATCAAAGACATGAAGCTAATTAGCTAGGAATGTGTCTCATTTTCCAGTCTAGAGTGAGTCAGTGCAGCCTTCTCCCCCAAATCCTGTCCCTTCCCATCCCACGGCCTAAACATGTTAAAAGACTTAATGCAGCATATTTTCAATCAAGTACTAAAACTCTGACCATGGAGATTTGACTTCAACACCTCCACCTTGACATAAAGAGTGGATTTAGCTCATCCACTTGGTTAACCTAGGAGACCTCAGTGATCTCAACTGGCTCTGGAAGTGGACCAAGGCCAGAAAGGATTGGCCCCGAAGGTCCCTGCAAGCAGGAAGAACTTGTCACTTCCAGGCACTTTGGTCTTCTTGAGGTTGTTCCCAGTGCAGGAAGAAGATGCCTGCAAAGCCCCCCGGATTTGAGTCATCCGGACCTGCTGTGGTCCGAGACTGTAGGAGGAGGCGTCACTTCCCTGACGTGGCCTTCTTCCCCTTGAATATCAGGAAAGAAATTGTTCTGGAAAGAAAACTAAACTAAGTCCCCAAAATCAGTCTCAGTATGAGGTGATTTGGGATATGAAAGGAACTGTTCATTACCCTGACATTCTCATTTTATAAACAAGCACCGAAGCTGTGTTCTCATAATAGAACTACAGTCTCCTCGGTTTGTGTGGATTTGCATAATAATTGCTACACAAAAATCAAACCTCACACCTACTCTTTTGCATTTGGTTTATGTTTTTCTGTAGCATTAAAAATATTTTGATTATCTGCTTCTAAGACCTTCTCTAGAATTCATCATTTCACCCCGACGTCCCACCTTTCCTTCTTTTCTCCTAATCAATGAAAGTCCTTTTTCTCCTGAAGCTAAGAATATAATCAACATACTATATCAAGAGTGTGCAAGACTTCACATTTAGCAAGGAAGGATCACCTAAGGTGAAGATCTTCAGAATCAACTTTTATTTATGTCTGTCGCCAGCCACAACAGGAAGATGGGAGTTTGTGCAGGGGATCCGGATTTTTTTGTCCTAGCTTCCTGAGGCAAAGCCCACCAGCAACATCCTTCAGGCAGGGCCCTTCCCTGAGCTCTGCCCCGTGGCTGAGCTTGTTTCTGCCTGTCTTCTTATCCCACTGGGCCGCCCCAACACTTCGAAGAAGCCACCCATTTCTGAGGCTTGGAAGACAAAAATCACCGAGATGAAACATGTTTTCCCTTTGAGGGTGACCTTTGACCTTTCTATCCCATACACCTGACGCCAGGGGCTAAGAAAGAACCTGTTTGGATCTGGGCTGCTTTCCTCTCTCTCTCTCTCCCTGTCCTCCTCTCCCTCTCTCTCCTCACCCCTTCTCAGAGCCCGAACTCCCTGAAGAGTTGTCATAATCGCTGCTCCCAGCTCTCAGCCGGGGCCTGGGAAGGCGGGCAGAACACGCAGGGTGTTTTGTCAAATGCTCCCGTCGTTCGCAGGGGCTGGGACTTGATAAAAGGAGACAGTTTTCTGAAAAGATTTGATTGAAATGGCGTGTGCCAGGGCTGATGGGAGCCAGCGAGGGACAAAGCGCAGAGAATCCATGGACACTGGAGCAATTATGCCTCCACGCTGAAGGTGGATTAGCGCGCTGGAAAGAAGCATATGTTTGGCCCGGGGCGACGCTTCCCCCCGGCTGAGCTTAGAGAATGAGAGCGCGGAGAGCGGCTGGACCCGGAATATCAACGATCTGCGCCCCCTCCCCGCCGGCCCGGGAGCCCCCCGCCCCGCCCCTCCCCCGCCCCGGAAAGTGGAGTGCATTTTACAAAGGGGAGAGAAGAGAGGGCTGCGAGGGAGGGCAGGCCCAGGGATTCAGATCGGCCTGGGATTGCGCCACCCAAGGCTGCCCTGAAGTCATCCTAAAGGGACCCCCTTCCTCGGGTGTGGACGCCCAGAGGGGGCCAAATACTCTCTCCCCTCAGGAATTTCCCACTTGCTCGCGCCCACGCGCATTGGAAGGTCACCAGAATATTGCAAGAAATCAGGGTCCTTTTGACTTTGGAAAGATGCTAGCGCCCCACGGACTGGGGGTGGGGTGGGGCGGACAGCTGGGGGGGCACTTGCAGAGTGAGCGGTGGTCAGTGCTATGGTGGCAAGCGCCGCGAGGGCGCGGGTGACACACACAGGGAAGCGGGCTGGAGACGCGTGGACAGCACCGATGACGTGGGCGGAGAGGGTGAGCGTGCCCAGAGCGGGGCCCAGGCCGCTCTCTCTGCGTTGAGAACCCCGCACTGGAGCTGCCAGTTCGCGCCGTCCCGTGAGCCTGGGACCCGAGAGCTCCCCAGATCCTGCCTCAGGTCTTTAATTAAAACACCGTTCCTGTGAAAAGGGCCCTTAAAACTCTGGCCTGAAGCCCCCTGGCCCTCGATCACTGCACCCCAAGCATTTGAGAAGCTGTGCCAGGCGCAGGGTGACCTCAAACCCCTTTTCGAGGGTTTCACTGAGAGTTAATTGGGTCTAATCTAGATGCCGCAACCGGGTCCCTCTCTGCTCTCTCGTCCCCAGCGTGGTCCCTCCAGTTCCCGCTGGACCCAAACTCAGAAGGAGTTGCAACCTCCCACCCCTGTTCCAACGCCCCATCCCACTCCGCCCCCATCACCTGATCATCAAAATCCAGTTGCAAATTGCTCCCAAAACAAAGGATCACAGGGCACGCTGGGGGATTTAAAGAGGGCAGTGCCCAGGTCAGCAGGTGGGTCCCAGCGGACACGGTAAGACCCCGTCGCAGGATTCTCACAGTACCACCACCACCCAAGTGTAGGTCCAGGAGCCCAGAGTGCGGGGACCGGTTCTATGCCATGAACAAAGGCACAGCCCAGACTTGGGGGCTCCAAAAAAGACAGGGGGCATTCAGAAATAGGATTTGGTAGCTGAGGAAGCAAACGGAAATTTGATCCTAGCATTAACTCAGTGCCTCAGGAGAAAAATTATTTTAAGCTATATTAGCTAAATTTAGTTTGACCATATATATATATATCCTATATCCCCAGGATAGGTTGTATTTTCAAAAAGCGAGAGCAAGAGCAGCTCAAAAGAAAGGCTAGGAGAGAGATTCTTTCCCAGAGGAAAATAGACCCCACTACTGACTTGGAAAACTTGAGGATCTGATGGCATCAGAACTTCAGGCCAGGATGGATCCTCTGAGGCTGGGCCACTTCCAGCCTGTTGTTGTTTCCCTTCCTGCAGCTGAACCCCTGCCTCCCCTCCCATATGCTAGGTAAGAGCTGTGCCACTGAGCTGTATCTCCAATCCCAGGACCTCATTCTGATTTCCGAGAAAAATCACAGTCACCTAAGGGTAGCCTGGAGTGGGCCACTTAAAAAATGATACCATCCCAGTGTTGAAAATACACCTCCTTCTAAGTGCATCTAATTGGATGTTAGTACAGAAAGTCCGGGTCGAGAGAGAGAGAGAGACAGACAGACAGACAGACAGACAGAGACAGAGTCATGTCAGTCTACAAAACACCCTCAGATCATCACACGTCACAGAGAGAGAGGGAGGGAGGGAGGGAAGGAAGGAGAGGAAAAGAGTGCTACTGTAAGTATCCTCTGTAAAAATGCCATTCTCTGGGTTTCCATCTTCTCTACAGTGGATTTCTCCAGCAATCTACTAAATATTTCTGCTCTGTTCAAAAATAAACTTCTCTGTGAAGGCTAACTTGGTTCTGTTGTCCTGTTCAAGCACCAAAGACAAAACAGCAATACAGTTTTCCACATGAGTAAGACTTTTACAAACGTGACCCCCAAATTCAGCCTATAATCTCTTTCTCCGCCCCTTCCCTTCCTCCTACTCTTCCTCCTCCTCCTCCTTTCCTTTATCACGATCATAAAAGGTAAGCTGTAATGTTTAAACACAGGACCTGTCATAAACATGAATTATATCATTTTCTGTCCCAGCACCCTTCAGTCTTACCATCCTAACGGCAACCCTGCTGTCCATCGTGAGGAAAACCAGTTACTGCTTTGGAGATGAGACTTAAGTGCAAAATTTGGGAATAGTGCTCATTTATGTCCACACAGACAAAGAGGATTTGGGGCTACTGCTTTTGGAGAAAGAAATCAACATCTCATTCAGTTCTGTAGTTCCTCACTGCGTGTAGAAGGTCCATCTCCAACTAATTCATCCCTTTGGAAGAACAGTTGATTGAAGTCTGCTCCTGAGCGGAGGTTTTAGTTTTAACTCATGGCTAATTTAGTGAAGAACTTTTAAAGACAAGCTTCTCCACAAAGGAACCCATAAACCATAAGAAGATCACACTTTTTCAGTTTCTCACCCAAGGTAGGTCACAGGGAAGCCAGTGTCATTAAGGGTAGGAGTAATAAGAAGCAAAAACCAGAATACTTGGGCTTGGCAGGTGCTACATGAAGTTTAACATAGAAAAGAACTGTTCGCTTAAAATTCATGAAGAAATGACATCCCTAAGCATAGTAAGACTGGATACAGAGGTGTGGGAACTGATTACCTGTTGTGTTCTATGGTTTTATTCTTTTGGGATACAGTGTTTGGGTGACGCTGGAGGTTGAGTTGAGCTTCTCTTTGGTGTGGGGTGCCCCCACCAGATAGCACATGGATGCATTTCTTCAAATCTCCAACGTGGGTAATCAAGAAGGAAACTAAAGAGCAAATTTCAAGCTGCCTCTCAGAACTGATATGTCTGTGCACCTGTAACTCAGAGAATGAAAAACGCTGGTTATTTATGCTGGGGTTCCTGCCTCCCAGATCTCTCCTGAGTTGACCTGATTTTTATAGCCCCTTTATCCAAGCAATGAAGATTCTTCCCCCACCACACCGCCCCTCCACCCCACCATTGAGCAGCTTAGGAGATGTGTAACTGGGATGAAGCAGCTGTTGGCTTCGTGCCGTCCTTTAACTTGATTATTCTTTGGACACGTTAGGCAAGCATTAGTGATTGATAATGACGCTAATTAACCCCTTTCCTTTCCAAACAGTAAACTGCTGCCAGCAGGATGCTACAAACAATAAATATAAAACACTGCATACATCAATATCTGTTTAAAGCACAACTTCATTTAGGCACATTTAACTGTACTGCTTTCCGTTAACAATTCGGTATTTATTCAAGCACTTCTCTAAAAGCCAGAGGGTAGGAACCAGAGGAAGCAAGTGGGTTAAGAAAAGGGGCCCATGGCTTAAGACCACAAAATGTTGTCATACCTGTCAGTTGTGGCAAAGTGAAGCTCTAATGGAAACCATGCAGGTTTTTTTTTTAAATTCCCAGTCTATACTTTTTAAAAACTTAATTAATGCAGTTTTTTTCTTAACCTATTTAAACTTAACACAAGGCTGGTGACCGCATATATTTTCTTTGTGAGGGGAAATCGGCTCTCTTGCTTGACAAAAAAAAAAAATTTTTTTAACTTTACTTTTGGTTGCAAAGGGAATGGGGAGACGTTGTCCCATAGAGTGGTACCATTTGGACTTTAAACAGGATTTGGTGGAAACCAGGGAAAATTGGATCTGATTGTTCAGTCTAACATAATCTGAGTTGTAAAGAAATATATATTAAATTTAGAATTTTGATAAATGAATATTCCTAGCAAGTGAATAAAATGTATTCAATTAACTAAAACCCTGTGCACTTCTGAACTGAAGTGGAATCGACTGTAATTGATTTATTTGAAACCAGAGGTTAAGGACTGAATTAGCTAAGTACAACTGGGTATTTCAAACCACTGACTTCTCAAATGTCAGATCCCTTCTATTTTAAATATTGTTTCAGCTGCGGGGCATTGCAGGCCTGATGGTAGTTCCATCAAAAACGCAAATTGCATTAATATTCGATTTTGGGGAGCAATGGGTTGGATTGTGGTTTTTAAAGGGTGTTGGAGGACAGGGGTAAAGACCACAAACCAGAAAGGGAATTGTTCCTATAAAAATGGGTGTGATTATTAGCATGGCCTATCAGCATTTCTATAATTCAACTATGGCTCCTAATTTGGCTTAATCCAAAGAGAACCACTGTTGTTAGTACACAAACACCTGAACTGTCATGTAATCACCATGTGATTTAGGAAGTACACAATGATCACAGGAAAGTCAAAACCCACGTAGCCTTTGGTTAGCCCAGTAAAAATTATTTTTAAAATGACCTTCCTAATCCCCCAACCCTTAACAATACATTTAGCACTTTTTATTAAAATAAGAAAAAGCAAGGAGTGCCAGTATCATGATCGTCCAAATGCCCAACTACAGAACACAAATAACTAATTCCCTGCATTTGGAAACCACTGTTTATTATGACCTTGTAATGTTCTAACCCACTATTTCCTTTCTATCTTTCTCAGGATGCAAGGATTATACTGGGTTCAGGCTTTCCAACATAACAAGCATCTGTAAATCCAGATATGAATGAATGGTATTTAGTAAGATCGTTTTCGTTTTAAAATGAGTATTTATGTGTCGTTGGAGAAAGAGCAGCAATGTATGGCTGTTTATGAATGCTATTGTGCCTGAGGTTAGGATCCCCCACACAATCTGAGAAGCAGCCAAGAAAAACAGCCCTGATAGACAATGCTTCACTTCACCTGCTACGATGCTGTGTGCATTTCATTTCTGTCAAGAGTGTGTACAGTTAGGGTTCATTCGCCTCATTATTTTGTTACATCTACGTTACAGTTAACCAGTCTCTCTAGGAAATAATAAATAACCGCTTTAAAAAACAATTGCCGCGTTGCGTTCTGAGAATACACTTTCCATTAGAATTTTTTAAACTCACCATTGTTATGAATTCTCTGGCTTTGGAAAACAGAGTTTAGACCCCACCAACTCCATTCGTTCGTAGAGATTGATTTTACCCTGCCTTCCATAAGGAGATTAGAAGGCAAGGAGCTGCAAAATGGACACTCTCTAATGCTTTGCTTCCTTGACCCTTTAGAACAGAGCTCCAAGCCCCATGAACAAATGTTAGAACCCACCCCAGCACGTCTACCTGACCCTTTTCCTAAGCACTTTCCCATCCTCTTTCCAGTCAGCCAGTCTCCAACCTCCATTTTCTGCCCTCGCTTCCAAAGCAAGAAATTTCCAAATCAGTTTATGAAATCTCCGAATGCGCCATCTTTATGCACAGGAAGTCCTTCCTCTCCACAGGGCTCAGCACACAGTCCTGCAATTGGGGAAGGCAGGAGTGGTCTGCGAGGGCGGCTCCAGCCTGCTCCACCCTGGCCTCCCCTCCTCCTGCCAGCCCTGGTTGTGTTGGTAAAAGTCCCCAGAGATGCGAAGGGGTGGGCCAGCACTTGGGGGGAAAACAGAAGATTCCAGGGATCAACATAATTTCCCACTCCGCTCTGCTACCCCTGGAGTGACTTAAGAACAGCACCATATTAAAGCCATCTCTAGATACAATATTAAAATAAGACAATTTGTCCTCTCCTAATGTGTTCCATGCATACTTCCACCACTGTTTCTGTTTCTCCTCCCAGAAAAGCGGAGTGGGTTTTAGCTCCTGGGTGTGCCTCAGCCGCAGAGAACCATGAGCAAACAAGTGGAGGTGGAAGTAGGGATTTTCTTTCTGCTCCTGAACTAATCATTTACATTTTGGCTATCTTGAGACAAGCTGGAAGCCCTGCTGGGGCTGGGTCTTTGGCTCTTCCATCCTCCATCATCTCAGCCTCCTTCATATTTGGCTCTGGAGATTTTACATTTTGATTTCCAAAATGCAAATGAAAACCTGAGGGATCCACATAAATACAATAAAAGTTTATTTTTAATAATAAAATGAATGTTTCTGGTAAGGAAAAGACAGTATGTCATTCCTTTAGCAGTACAAACCATCTTATCCAAAAGGTTTTTACATTGGGTTTTATTGTGTCATTTGTCTGAATACAGACTCGGTGGAATATCTAAATGATACCCTGCTCTGAACTCCAAGTTGAAAGTAAGTTTTTATTATACTTGAGGGAAACAATGGGTTCAGCTGCTTATTGCAAGGAGCAATTGCCAAGGGAGAGTTAAACTCAATTACTGTAACCATACTGAATAAAAAATACTGCCAAGAACAAAAATACGCCTGGGTAAAGACAGCCACTGAATAAAAAAAATCGACATAAAGCGTATCAAATATTTATTTATCTGGGCAACAAAGGACTATGATACATTGACAGGCATGAAAACTACTGCCGGCACAACTCAATACAATACAACTAGAACTGTATCCAATAGGGCCAGTGAAAACACAGGACACCAGGTGGTCCCACATGTTTGAAGTTCCTTGAACAAAAAGAAACAGAGAGAAAGAGAGACAGAGAGAGAGAGAGAGAGAGGAAGGGAGGAAAAAACCCTAACCCTTGGTGTAAAGTCACTATTCATTTATTGCTCAAATGATGCTTTCAAGGGAGGAGAGTAGAATAAAATAAACTTTTTTTCTCCCCACAATCCATAGAAGGGATATCAAACTGCTCAAGTTTAAAAATCTTTCTGGGGTCCAATGTCACTTTTTTCTTTCAGTTCAATGAAAAGCTAAATGTAACACTAATTATATATAAAATTTTATTTTCCTTTTTTTTATTTGTCCACCTGTTTCATTGTCACCTTTAACATGCTACAACAGAGCTAAATTCATGAATCCCAGAGGAAAAACAAAATTCCCCAAACCTTGGATTTCTAAATAAGTACCGTGAACCACATGAAGAACTAATAGGGAAGATCCAAAACCCACTAAACAAGAGGTAAACAAGATCACCAGATAAATAAAAAAAAGGCTTAAAACAGACTCACCATATTTACAAATCCCATTAAATTACACATAAATAAATATATACAGAATTGTGAACACTGATTCCCTTATATGACTGTGAATCATGTTGCCAGAGAGTTCAAGTTGGTCACTTTACCTTGGAGAGGGGAAACGTCTACAACTGAAGACATGACATGGAACTTCGTGTATTTGTGTTCAAGTTTATTCACAATACTGATAAAAATGTCATTATGCTTTTTGCCTTTTTTTTTTTAAGTATGGCTACAATCTGAACTGAAGTATGTAAGGGAAGGTGGTGATTCAGTCCCATGAAGCTCATATAATTTTTTTTAATTTTTTACGTTCATTTTTTTAGAAAAAAAAGTTTTTAATGTTTGTTGGAGATTTGTTGGTTTAAAAACAAAAAGATTCACAAACGTGACAGAACTTTTCTGTGCTGGCTTCACGGCCTGTTCTGTTCTCTTAGGCTCTACAGGAGGGCAAGGGGGTAAGTTGAGGAAGGGCGCGGAGTCAGCGGCAGCGGCTGCCCCTTGGCAGTGGAGAGAGCAGTCCCAAGGACTCTGGGGACCAGAGGGCAGCGACGGCGGCAGCACAGAGCAGCAGCGGTGGGAAGGGTGGCTGGTCCCCAAGCCGTCTCCTGCCGGCGGGGCGGGCAGGCGGGAGGACGGCCTCACTTTCTGTGTTTCTCCTCCTTGTCACTGCTTTTGGCGCTGCTGTCCGTGTGGCTGTTGGGATTGTTGCTGAGGTACATTTTGTCCATGGCCTTGAGGGCCTCGGTGAGATAGTTCTGCAGGGCCGTGACCGCGGCGCACACCGCCGGGCTGCCGAAGCCGTGGGAGATGAGGTTGAAATGGGTCAAGCAGCTCTGGATGCCAGGCTCCAGGATGGGGTTGGGCCGCGAGTTCCCCAGGGGAGATCTGTCCTGAGCCAGCAGGTCGGTGAACTCCTTGCATATCTGTCTGCAACAGAAACGGGGCGGAGAGAGAGAGACATGAGGCTCCCTGAGGGCAGCAGGGGCAGAGAAAAGCCTTCCTCCCTAAACCTCCCTCTGTCCCCTCCCAGTGGTCACAGCAGGGCCTGAGGCCACCAGCCGGTGTGCAGTGCCAGTGTCCACTAAGCCATGTTTCCTTCCCTTCACAAATGCCACCCTCCCTCCTTCCCTCCCTCTCCCTCGACCCGTTCCCTCCCTCCCACCCTCCCTGTCCCTCTCTCTGTCTCATCTCAGACCCTTTCTCATACCAAGTATCCTGCATAAAGGAAAACACACCGTATGACAAAGAAAGACAAGTTAAACCACAAGTCCGAAACACATGCATCTGGCCAATAGGATACAACACACCCCTCCTTTCCAAAACGCGATACAGGCTCTTCCCTGCTCCCCCAGACATCCAGCTCTAGGAAGCAGTTTGTGAAGTCTCCACCCATTCACCTTCCAATCAAATACAGAAAGGCAAAACTTTGCTCGGGACTATTTTGCATTAAAATGGGGGGGAATTTGTGCAAAAGAAGCCTGTTCCTTGGAGATAATTCAAGGTGGTTTTTTGGGGAAAAATCGATAAATTTCTTATTTCCTCTCTTTTTCTCCACACACCCAAATGAAAATTCTTTAGGGAAACTGTGAATGTGGTTGCATTTAGGAGGAAGCCAAGGAAAGGGGGGATATTGAAACTTTCTTAGAAAGAGTCTTGAGGGCCAGAAACCCAGGCAGACAAGGCCAGTACACAGGCTGCTCTGTCCCTGAGTGTGAAAGCAAGGAGTGAGAAGGACCTTCCTGAGGTGGCTGGTCTGGGGGTGGGGTGGGAACCGGAAGGACGAGAAGGATTGGCTGGCCCCCTCTGCCGGGGCCAGCTGATGTCCCCAGGCCAGAAACAGTGTCCCACCCAAGACCTCCACTTCCACCCCCTGGTTCCATGCCCTTTTGTGACATCAACTTCTGATAATTAAGGGCTTCCCAACAAGCCTTTTAATTTCCAGAAAACATATCAAAACAGTCATTTTCTTTTCACATACCACCTGGAGAAGTCTATTCAGTGCAGGCGCCGGTGGGAATATAACTTGGGCCATTCTGAAACCTATTTGACATCTTGCCTGTAGGCTAAAACTTGTGTGGTGTGTGCGTGTGGGTGTGTGCGTGCACACTACTCTTAAAGTGAGAGAAAGAAGGGAAAGAAATGGAATAAGGGATTAGAGTTGAAACTAGGCCAGCTTCTGGTTTGCACATTTTGCAGGCCACTTAATCTCCGCCCTTGGACAACAGATTGATAGGACACAAAAGCTCACAGGCACCCCTGTTAGTTACCCTGGATGTGATTCCTGTCTTGCTGAGACAACGTGGGCACAGACGCACATCCAACTTGGATCAAACCTCTACAACACTCCCATCCCGAGTGATGTTACAAAATGTTTCAAATGAGAAAGTAAGACAGAAGAGAAGAAAAACGCAGAACAACACCACAGTCCCATCTGTATTTCCCCTTTCACTAGACCATGGTTCAGAAGATCTTGTACCTTCAGTAGTCACCACAACAAAGCTGATTCACACAAAAGGAAAAGCAAGAAAAGAGAGCAGAAAACAATTTTTGTTTCTCTTGACAATGAGATGCAGAGACCCCGCAGAGGTAAATGCCTTACTTTGTAGCCAGGAGCATGTTTTTTCTTGTCACTTGCTCATTGGGATCGGAATGTTGTCGGTTGAGAAATTCAGCTACTGCTTTGGCAGGAAATTCAGTTTCACACACATACCCGAAGTCCCTGGCTAGATGGACAGCTTCTCCTGGCAAGAGCAGAGAGGCAGCAAGAAAATGAAACGCTCTAGGATCAGAACTTCCTTTCTGCCCCCAACTCCCTTATGTTCTCAGCCTAGAAATCGAAGGAAACGCAAACTATTTGTTTTCTCATCCCAGATACTCGATTTCCTTCTCTACAGGACCTGGTAAATACACCCCTCAGTAAAAATGACCTCTTGTCCTAAAAGGCCAAGATGGTCTGAGAATGTGAATCCCACCCACCAACCTCCACTCCCATCCTCTGCCCTGACTGACATTTCCCACCTTCTCTCTTAAAATGGTTCTTGTATTCCAACCTCACACTTATCAACACACACATAAATGATATTCATAATTACTCCTTGGGATTTTCTACAAGGGAACCACTGAGAGTTTACATTTTAACTTGATCACATATAATTATCTGTTCATCCAAACCGATTAACCAGGAGGATTTGAGGGTCACTCCACTGAGTCTGTCTGTGCTGTTGATTTTCGAATCTTTGGTTTTAATTTCCTGAACCAGTTGGTTTTTACTGCAGGGCTTCCTGCCATTAGCTCCAGCTCCGGAAGAACGCATGCGCCAATTAGAGCATCAAAGCCCTCTCCGCAGAGCTTGTTTCCATAAAATGGAGCGGATCACAAACAATAACAGTTCTCCAGAAACTGCCTGCCTGCTGCAGCACTCAGCCCCTAGACCCACACCATCTCTCATAGCACCCCCTAAGCCACCACTGTCTTTCCAGGGCATGTAATTCTTTGGGGTATGAATAGTTTGTCTGTATGCTGTTAGCATTTTAATATAATGCTATTGTAGTTGAGTTTCTGGTACTGAACAAGTACCGGTTTCTAAAACTGTTGTATTATCAACTTTGCACCACTCACAAATAGAAAACACACAATTCCTCCTTAAGTACGAGGTTTTAGGCCTTTTTTTAGTAACTTATAAAGCTAGAACTTAGATTCACTTGTACTATAGCTCCTCAAACACAAGATGTAAATAAGAGAATGCCTCCTTTCAACATGAACTTTAGCTTTTAAATCCACCCAATAATTTGCTGTTTTCCCCATTAGCGTGAGACTTCTCCAAAAAACACAGAAAAATGCAAGAGACCTATACATTCACTCCCCAAACACCCCAAACTTGAGTCAGTGCAGTATCAGAAAAAACTTGGGACTCTAAAGGATGTAGGAATGTGAATGGAGTGTAGGGTCACATTATCGAGAGCAGAGAGTGAGGACATGGTGGGCTTTTTATTTCAGGGAGTTTGGAAGGGCAAATATGCGGATGTGTGTTAAAAACTGCCATGAGAAACTGATTTTACAATGCTCATATATATATTTTTTTCCTTTCCATATCCAAACAATCCGAAGTCCAAAATGGCTTTCTTCCCTTCCAGGAGAGAAGCACAATTAAACAAGAGATAAGAGAGCATATGTTTGGAAAACAAAAAACTACAAGGGCATAAAACCCTCAGCTTTAGCGGACAGTCTTAAATCAGGATACAGGTCAAAGATTCCCAAATTAATTCAGGAAGTAATGGTCACGCATTTCTCAAACACAGATGTCAGAATAACTTAAGTAATTTACTGCTGAGCTCCTTAAAGAATTCTTGCAGAACGGGCAGTTCTAAAATCTGTGCATTGTTTAGGTCAGAAAAGGGCCGCAAAGGTGTCCTATTGTGGTAGAGGGCAAAAAGGAAGAAGGAGAGGAGTATGTGTAAATAGTTTTTTGCATGCAAGAATTCCATTCACTTCCGGCTATACTCTTTGGAAAGGCGAAACTGCCCAGTTGACACAAAATACCCAAACATCTGGCCACTAAATATTATCTATTTTCCCAGAAGGCAGTTCTTTCCTGGTTAGCAAGTGGATTCGCTTACCCTCCACTAGTGACGTAAGCAGGGTAACGTTGGCAGCTTTACGTCTCCCTGCTGGCAGATTTAATCCTATTTTGTCCAGCTTTTCTCTTAGGGATCTTCCTCCATTTTTAGACTTCGCCCTGCGTCACAGATACATACAACATAAGGATGTAGAAAACACTGGGTTGCTCTGCATCAAATGCAAATCATTTTGAAAGCTTCCTGACATGTGTTTTTAAAATCTGAGACACGTGACCCTGAGACATTTAAAGGAGGAGAACCTGGGAAGAAATGGTATAGGAGGATCACAAGGAGACAAGCGGTTATTAAACTGTAAAGCACCCCCTGTGTTTAGTTATTATTGCAACTCTTGTGGCACGTTGGAAAGTTTTGATTTCCCAACTCTCAAAAGAAGAACCATGGGCAAATAAGCATGGCTCTCATCACTAGGGTTTGAGGTATTCTTGAGTTCAACTGACTATTGTATATTTTCTCTGTTCTTACAATCACACAAATCCCAATGGGGTCTTTAAATTGTCTTTGCCAGATCTGCTGTTAGGCTGTTGAGAGTAACCAAAGTTATCAGCACTTGCACGTCTCTTGCTCTGCCTTGGCCCCGGTGGGAAACGCATTTCACCAGCTGTTTACATGCCATGTCACCAGCCTAGAGGGAACCGTCAAAGCCTGACATCAGCCTCTCAAAATTTCACCCATTTCAGAAACAACAGAGGCAGTTCTAAATAGATGTCTAAATAGACTCCCATAATCAGAAAGTGGTTAAGATACATTGTTTAAATAAAACAGCAAATTAATTAATTTCAGATTTTATTCCCTACCCAAGTGCTCTTTAATTGTGTGGATTAGATTATACTCCCCGAGGTAAACAGTCTCCAATACTGGGGGTGGGGGGAGGGAAGGAAAAAGCAGAGGGCAGAAAAAAGATCTGTGTCAGGGAAAGATTACACAGAGAAACAGAACGACTGAAGGAGGAAAAGGTCCAAATCGCTGATATTAAAATGTTCCAAACCCTCTTACAGGTTTTGTATGGGATATGCCCACCCGACTGGAACTGTGGGCCCATAAATAGATAAATGAATCAAAGTCAAACTAACGAAGTCCTTGGTCTTACTTAAGGAGGAGGTGGAGAGGGATAATAAACACCTTATGCTGCTACGTTCCACACAAGCCCCTCCATGCACATGGCTGAGGGAAACCCAGGAGGAGGTAGCCCACAGCAGGGGAAGCCTGCGCTGGGGATGGTGCGTTACCTCGCCGACCCTATAAAAGCTTATCTCTGAAACCAATCATTGCCACCTCGCCGCATAACTGAACACATGCATTCTTTGGTGGCAACTTCGCCCAAAGGACTACACGTGCCTGGCACGCAGCACAGCGCCTGGGGCCGTCAACGCCGCTGCCCTGCTCTGGAGGGCGCCAGCCGGACAGAGGCGTCAGCGCCTGGGGGGCATCGGGCACCCACTGCGGGGAAACTGGTCTCCCCATTAGCTAGCAGCTTTGCTATGCAAACCCTGTTCAAAGGACGGCTGGGGACCGTCTAGACCCTACCAGGTGAAAAGGCAAACCGAGAAGCCCTAGAGGAAGTTTTCCTGGCCTTGCAAGGTGCGTGCCAACAGGGAAAAGACGGCCGCACGGCGCCCCGCGGCTGCAGAGGCCGGGACTGAGCCCTCGGCAGAGCGCGCTGCGCGTGCGCGCAAAGCGAAAACTGAGGACCCGGCGAGCGCGGGCGGCGGGCAGAGCGCGCGCCCGAGGGGGCGAAGAGCGCAGGCGCGCGCCGCCTCGCCCCGCCCCCCAGAACCCACCCACTCGGTTCCGTGCTCCTCTCCCCGCCCCTTTCGTTTCCCGCGAAGGGAGGGCCGTGGCGCGAAGGCTGTGTGCGTCACCGCCGCCGGCCAGCGCAGGCGCAATGTTCCCTGGCCGCCCGCTCGCAGACGCAGGGTGGGCTGGGCGGGCCGGGCGGGGCCTCACCTCCGGAGCACTCCGCCCAGCAACGACGCGTTGAGACACTCGGGCGGCGAGAGGCGCCGCTGCACTTCCGCCACCGTGACCTTGTACTTCGAGGTGGAGCTGAGGAGCGAGAGGCGACCCGGAACTGAACAGAAGACTTCGTTGGGGTTCACCACGCCGCCGAAGAGGTTGTCCTTGTTGATAGGGATGGCGGAGACGGCGTTGCTGTTGGACTTGGACAGGGACACGGGGCCTGCGGAGACAGACGGGAGGCCGCGCGTGGGCGCCGAGGGTCCCCCAACCCCGGCCGCCCGGGTCTTGCCTGCCACGGCGGCCCCGCTTGTCCTCCCCGCCAGCTCCGAAGTCCTGTAGCGCTTTCCCCGCCGCGCAACTCCCTCCCGCGCCCTGCGCCGTCCCCGTGTCCCTGTCCGGGTCCTCGGGATCGCATCTCGGCGCGACCCTGTGCCCGGAGCTAGAAGGCGACCGGGCGACCCCTGCGCTCTGAGTGGGGAGTGGTGTGCACCCCGGGCTCGGCGCAGTTCAGGGGGCAGGGAACGGGGCTGCAGTGCAAACCGAGGGTAAATTAGGGCTGTTCTGGGGTTTGGCAGGGTGCAAGGGCTTCAGTATTACTTTGCTAAAACCAGCCAAGAGTTTAGATGGCTAAAGCAACCAGTAAATGAACGTTTCCGTTAAGGCACCAAGCTAGAAAATGGTAAATTCACATTACAGGTCCGGTCCTTTTGATACACAGCCAAACCCAGTTTTGAACTGGGGGTGGGGTGGGGTGAAGAACAGGCCTAGGTAGGACACCAGCAGTGTGTCCTTTTGTTGAGCAAATCTTTAATGGGCCCTGCAGGCTTAAGCGCCATCAGTCGGAGGGGTTAGCAGGTACAGTGTTCTTCCTGGTTAAAACCATAAGCTCTTCGTTATTTGGAAAAAATTGAAGACCAGCACAAGCTACCCCGGTGTAATTCAGATGCATGCACTCACAACCATATCAGGACACTGTGCGTTTGTATCTTAAAATCCCACACGAAGACATAGTAGTATGCACACGTTCTGGTCCCAGTGCCCCTCATACGGTCTTTAATGGACGATATTCTAGCCGTATGGGAGATGGGGGCCTCTAGGTTTTGGATAGATCGCTTCTGACATTAATAGCTCTGAGGAGGCCAATAGAAACAATAGGACTTAAACGAACTCTTGAGAGATTACTAATGAAAGAGCATCTCTTAAGATTTATCTCTTGCACATGTAATTTGACGTGACAAAGACTTCACAGATGCAAAAATGAAACTTTAGCTAACAATATACTGCTTGGGGTTAGAAATTAGAGCAGTTTCATATAGCGTATCCTCTGGTGGTGCCTAGAATCCCGAAATGTAACATTGTCACCATAACCAAAAAAAAAAAAAAAAAACTACTATCAAATGAATAGCCTTTAATCCAGGAAACTTTATTTCCACTCACTAAACAGTGCAAATCCATCCAAATCACTTGACACTTTTCCAGCAGTTTCTGCCTTGAACAAATAGGCTTATAATCCTAACATCCTCAAGATGCTACCAAGAGCTAAATTTTTGTTAACCTAATTCACAAAGTTTCAAACCCCTTAAACAGCCAAGAAACCAAACTCCAGAACATGAAAGTTTTCTCACTGTGTAAGAAGTGCTTCTTAATCATCTACCCTTACAATACTATGAAATTATTTGCACTGTTTTAATATAAAAGACCTCTTAACACTCATGGCCTTCACTTTACACAGTGGATTAGCTAAACTGTTAAACCAGTTCAAAATGAAAATGCTGCATCCAAATCAGTTCAGCTAGTGCATATTTCATGTGTTTGTCCAAATATCATTAAATTAAACGGTCAAATCATGAATCAGAACAAAGCTCGCCTGTTGCCATCGCTGAGATACTGAAATCTGATTATTTAAGCATTGCTCTTCTATGCTTATCCATTTGCTAATTCTGAGCCTTTAGGAAATCCTATTTGAGAAAAATAAATACAACTCTGCAAGTTCTTTTAAATAGCACTCTGCCTGTAAGGACATGCTTGGAATGCAGAAGGAAATGGCTTACCTTTCTTAATTACAGTTTGATCTGGGATGTTAATACCCGGGTCTTCTACGTGCTGCAACAAAAGGATACACATGGATGTAAGTGTATAATCAAAACAAAAGGAAATGAATATTCTGTGCAGGCTGGGGGAGGGGAAAGTGTAGAGTCAAAATTCTCCCTCCCATAAGATGACATTTATATATAAACATCTCATCTGGGCTTATTAGAATTTGAGGCTTTGCGACTCGAGAGGTTTCACTGCACACCCACAGCCAAATTCTCCTCCCCCAGCAAATAATCCATGTTTGAAGGGGGTGGGGGGGAATAAAACTTTCTTTGGAAATTAAATCAAGTTTTGGGGTACCTAATCTTTCTCACAGTCAGTTCAACCTTTAGAAATGCACCTAGCTTTAGTTTGGCGTCTCAGTGGCTTCGGACTTTACAGCTTCCCGTGTGCAGGTAGCAAAAGCCAGGGCGACACAATAGAAATGAGGGGGCGGGGGCAACAGCAGAGTGCTGGGAACCGTGTAGGTGATGTAATAAGGAGCGGGCATACCTTTGCTTAGGGAGAATTAGAAATAATGTTTTAAAATGCTACTGCCTGAGTGTGGCAGGAATATGAAAATATCGAAAATAATAAGAAAGAAAAACCTCTGAGGTTGCTTTTCTATTGTCCAAGCAGCAGATTTGTCAATGGTTTTTTTTTCTTTCTTTTTTACAGATGGATGGGTATACGTGTGTGTGCTAGAGTCAAAACGTGATTAGAAAGTAAAATGAAATCATGTTTTCTAATGCAGAAACTGACAGGCAATATAATGTCTGGCTGTGTTTACAAATTAGCACCAGGGCTGCTGAGATAGAAGATTTCACAATCGTTACCAAACACAGGCATTACCATTTAAAAAACTATTACTTCCTTCTCTAGTCTTTGTCCAACAATAATACTGATTCAAACATTTTCCACTCTGTCTTGGATTTATGCTCCTGTTAATTGTGCCTGATCGCAACGATTCCGGGTGGATGGTACTGAGTTGCTTTATTACAGGGTTTATTATACTCAGTGCTCTCATTTGTAACTTGCCTAAAGTGCTTCTGGATTTAAGTATAATTAAATTAAGAAATGTTCAGAAATGACTACTACTGCAGTTCTTGTGTTTTAACTATATGGGGAAATATGATCCCTTTATGCATGCACCCTAAACCCATAAAGTAAATGTAGTGTGGCATAATACTTTTATTTGTGTTATTTCTAGACCTTGTCCATACAGGGGAGACTATTAAGTTTAAAGCCCCACTGAGATATTAATGATTAAATAATTTTCACCATCTATTTGATTTTCTTAAATATTTAGCAGTTGTTCTTATTAAAGGTTAACTGTTGCAGCAATGGGGAAATTGAAAACAACCCTTTTCCTGACCCAAATTCCTTTGAAAGAATTTTTTTTTTCTTAAAAGGTGGGGGAGGGAGAGGGAAGAGCAGTGACTGCGTTTCCTTGCTTTTATTTGATCTTTTGGTTAATTTCCTCTACAGACCAGTTCACCCACAAAGAGACTGTACAGGTATGAAAAATGCCCACCAGCCACCTGAAATTTTTGCGAAGTACAGTGATTCTAATTCACAGTAGTTCCAAAACCTTATATATTTTTGCAATTGAACTATTTCTAAAATGCTAGGAGAAAGAGACTTCAAAGACTCTTCAGGCAAAGGAACTAAAATGCTCAGGTCTTTTAAAAATTACTCTGTTAACACTCATTTTACTTCTCTCCAAATGCACCAGTAAGTAACACTTTCTAAAAACATGTAAATATGAGCATGAACACAGTGCTTACTAAACCTCACCCTGGATCAAAGTGCCCACTTTCCTGTTTTCCTTCCAAGGCTTCTAAACATAACCAACAAATTTCAGTGGTTAACTGGGTCAAATGAAAATGTAATAAATTTTCTATAGAACTTAAATAATGTTTTAAATCCACCGAGCGAGCAGGTAAGTTCACGTGACCATTTTCCTTACAATCTAATGCAGTAATCATTAAACTGTCAACGGACATACTGCTGCTATATTTGATGCAGTAATTTAAAATAGCATTTTAGCAAAAATCACATCCAGATACATTTCCTCTCCAAAGAAAAGCAGCTTTAACGGAAGCCTTTACAGCTTTAATAAAATTATTGGCTTGCTCTAATTCCATTTCAGGAAGGTTGTGAGGAAACCATAAATATATAGAATTGCAACAGTGGTGCTGGTTTAAATTTAATTTCAGAAAGTATTTTCAAATTATCAATAGCCTGGTTTGCGTTGTAAATAGTACATGTGCTAATGCCATGCTTATTTAGAAATCATTTTAAACTGCATTTATTGATAACTGAATTAGAACTCAAATAACCTATTACCCAATAGTCTCAAAACGTTTAATTTAATATGGGGTGTAGCAGGTTCTGATAGGCGTTGGGAGCCTAGCTAATGATTTATGAGGTCACCACTTAGCACCCCTAGGAGAAGAAAGCTGCATTTTAATGTCTTTCTGCCTGGGTTTGTTACTGACTTTTCTTAAATCAGAACAGGGTCTACATAACTTTTAGGGTTCACTAGTGCTTATAAAATCCGGTGTAAATGCTCTTCTCAGTGTGTCTTTCAAGGTTTTTTTTTTTTTTTTAAACATTGTAAGGGTATCTGATGAGCTCTTTTGGTTAAATTTCACGTCTTCCCCAGGACGGGGAGACATCCCCAAGCCAGTGTGAGCGTGGAATGAGGTCCTCTCGCCATCGAAACAGTTTACTGCCGTCGTGGAGAGGGGCAGAGTCTGTCCGTGGTGACACTCGTCTGATTTATTCTGTGTTGGAATGGTAATGGTGGCATTGTTTGAGGGAGCCCGAAGAACCATTGTTCTGGGCAGGACGCTCCCTCGCTTTTTAACTTTGCAACTTGGTTGTTTCTGTGGGACCTCAAAGCACCCCACCACTACCACCACTGTCACCAAATAAACATTTCGGGAAGGACCGTCCTGGAGGGAAGCCCGGCTTGGCCGCGGGTCCCGGGACGTCTCCGCGCTGGGAATGGCGCCCGGCCCGGCCCGCGAGGGTCCTCTTACCGGGACGTCCTCGATGGCGTGAGGTAAGGAGTGGATCGGGAGGTCTCCGAGTCCGGAGCCGAGCCCGTGCGGGCCGTGCAGGAGGTCCTCGTGCCGCCGGTAGTCCCTGCGAGGATCCAGGCCCGACAGCTGGTGGGGCAGCCCCCGGTGCGTGTGCAGGAGCCCAGAATCCTGGCTCTGCCTCTGGCCGGGCCAGCCCGGGTGCTGCGGCTGCGGCTGGGCGTGCAGGGGGTTCAGGCTGTAGGGGTCGTTGACGTGGGAGTAAGGATCTTGCGACTGAGGGTAGATAGGCTGGTAGGGCGGGGGGAAGTAGGGGGGCTGGAAGTCGGCATTGGGGGTGTGGGACAGCGGCGGGGCGCTCGTGTAGGGAGATTGACCTACAGTGCCCAGCTGGGGCAACCGCGCCGTCCCGTTGCTGGTGCCGTCGTGACGGTCCTAGAGGAGGGCGAGAGCAAGGGAAAGAACGAGAAATCAGGCGTCGGCTGGCTGCCGGCCCCGCTCATCCCACTCGCAGACCTGGGCAGAAAACTGCCCTTTCCCCACTGCAGGCTGCCGGGGCGAAAAAAATCCGCTCTACATTAGTCATTTCGGAAAACACTCCAGAAATCAAACAGGCCGTTCCAAAAGCGCTAAGGAATTAGACTGTGTGAATACAGGGCCGCAAGAGATTCTCCTCACACATTTCTTTCATAGGGGGAAGAGGACAGGAAGGGGTCTCCTGGAAGACAGCTCGTTGAATTGCTGCGTGAAACCTCCCTTAAGCAAAATTAAAATCCCTACTAAATATTAAACAGCAGAAGCGGCCTTTTCTCCCCCCCCTCGCCCCCCATTTGAACCTGTCTGCCACTTCGTTGTTTACTCTCTTCCACTTAGAGGGGGAAAATCACAAACCTACGAAGACCGTTACCATTTCATGAGTATTTAAATAGAAACATACTTCGAACAGGAGTTGTAACGAGAGCACATGTTTAAATTACCAGCTTAAGGAAGGTTTTAACTGCAGGATCGGGGGTCTGTCTTTTCCACTTCCTCAGTTAGGAGCCTTTTTCTCGAGTCGATTTACAGAGTATGAATGGGGGCATCCAGTGGAGGTTTAACACAGAAGGGCTCAGCCTTGCTGGGTTTAACGGAGAGAGGTGCACCCCGGGGCGGAGGCCCCCGCCCCTTCCACCCCGGCCCCAAAGGGCCGAAGAAACGCCTGGCTTTAGGTTCCTGTATTGCAATTCGCTTGCAAAACAAGCAAATTGGATTCCCGAGTACGAGAATCCTGCATGGTTCAGCCGCAGACCCTGACTGAGGGTTGGGGGCGCGCCGGATAGGATTTTTTTTTTTTTCCTGGAGACAAGTTTAGCATCAGACGTTGAGAGCAGCTCGGGAACAAGTGGAGACGCAAGGAAATAAAGGTGAATGTGGCGAGAAACACGCCCTGGGCGGCAGCGGCGGGGTAGGTCCGAGGGCGCGGGAGCGGTGGCGATGCGTTGGATCCAGGGACAGAAGGGAGCAAAGGAGAGGGAGAAAGGTGGAAAGTGAGGGATGCAAATGGAAGGAGGTGTTTGGAAGGAAACCCGGGCTCGAAGCCCGAGGTCGCGGGTAGCTCGCTGGCCCGAGGACTCCAAAATAGAATTCCTAAGGAATCAGGGATGGGGGTGGGGGTGGGACTCACCATAGCTGAAAAACTGTGAACTAACATCTGCGAAGAGTCTGGGGTAACGAGTCAGGGTGGAAAAAAAATAAGCAAGCCGGGAGCACCCGGCTGCCCCGCCGCCCGAGCGCGCCCCACACAAAGGCGCCGAGAGCCCCGCGCCACGCAGGACTCGAGTCACCGCGCGGACGCTCCCGCGGGCGCCGCAGCCCCGCGCGCATCCATCCGGACGTGGACCACACACTCCGCGCGACGCCTTCAGCTGGTCGAACCCACGGTCTCTATCCTGCCGCGATCGGTTAGGATTCAAAGTTCTTTAAAAAAAAAAAAAAAGAAAAAGAAAAAAAGAAAAACCCCAAAAAAGAAAAAAGTGTCTGGTGAGAGTGTGTGTGCATGCGTGTGCGCGCGCGTTCCTTAATCCGTGTCTCCCCTCTTTTCTTAGCGGCGGCTTCACTTGAGCTTCTAATAACCGCGCTCGCCGGGCGGCGTTCCTGGAGCCTCCTAATAGCAGATATTCATGACTATTAATATTACACGAATACTTAATAAGGGAAGAATGCCTGGAAATCGAGCGTGAAGCGGAGAGGCAACTCGCGCCGGAGCAGACTCTCAATGCAGTCCATTGACGGGAGCCTCAGTGTAGCAAATCGGAGGTGGGGACAGGGAGCTCGGGAGACAAAAAGCGGGCGAGAGAGGGAGCGGGCGAGCGCGCGGGGGGCCGCGGCGCGGCGGCTGGCGAATCACAGGGAAGGGGCAACATTTTAAAAGGTTGCAGGGCGTGCAAAAGTGAAAGAGAAAGAGGGAGCGAGGGAGGCCGAGGAGAGAGCGCGGAGAGGGAGAATGTGTCTGCGTGCGTGTGTGAGAAAGAAAGTGTGGGCGAGGAGAGGAGCTCGGAGTGGGGAGCGGGAGGGAGGGCAGGAGGGAGAGCCCGGGAGGAGGAAGGGAGGGAAGCGGGGGGGAGGGAGGGGAGGCGGGGGCTGAGCCGGCGCGCGCGGAGGGGGCGGCTGCGGGGGAGGGGGAGGGGAGAGGAAGCCGGCGAGGACAATCAGACCTAAAAGGCTGGGGCAGACCTCAGGACGTGGCTGGGGTCGCGCGCAGCGGGCAGGAGCCGCGGGGGACCGCGTGCGGGCGCTGCTCGGGCTCCGCGCTCCGGAGGCGCCTCTCGGTGCTCTGCGGCCGCGGGCTTCCCTGCCGCGCAGGCCGGCCTGGGACTCGGGTTCCGCCCGCCCGCCGCCGCACGGCGCCTCCATGGCCCGGCGCCCCTTCTGGGACCAGCCCTCGGCTCGGCGTCCTCGCGAGCTTCCCTCGGACACCCGTGCGCTCCCGGCCGTGCGCGCCTCCCTCGGCCCTCCAGCCCGGGGCTCCGCGAGGGGGAGCCGGGACGCGGCCCGGGGCGCGCACAGACACGAGGCGGCCCTGCCCGGGCGCCGCTGGCACGGGCTCCGGGCTCCCGGCGGAAACCCGTCCGACTGGCTGGGTCACTCCCGCCCGGCGCCCCTCCAGGACAAGGCCGGGTCTCCCGGCGCGCCGCCGCTGCCAGTGCCCGGCCGGGCTGTCGGAACAAGCGGCACCTCGCCCCGGCGTGTCCCGGCAGAGCCACTGCACACTCTGGCGGCCCGAACCGGCTGGGAACCGAAATCCCCGCTGCGGCGGCCGCACGCCGCCGGAGCCAAAGTTGTCGAAAGAGCCCTGACTTTATATAGTCTCCTGCCCTTTCCTTTCTCGTCTTTCTCGCCTCACTCACACGCACGCGTTCGCACGCACCCTGGCGGAGTCCCTCTGGGGCGACGGGTAGTCTCCTGCCCGGCCCCTCCCGGCCCCGGGCGCGCGTAGAACCGCGCGGAGGTTAGGAACCCGGCCGCCGACCGCGCCCGGATCTAGAACCAAGCCTTAGCCCCCAAGAAGTGAAATGTTCCAGCCTCAGGCCGGAGCCCAGCCAGACCTGCGCAAAGTGGACTGTCCTAGGCGGAGCCTGAGGGGCTCAGACTTATCCCAAGCAGCCCACAAAGGGCCCCCTCGTCCCGGAGACAAAGCGACCTCTCCGAGTGCTGCCCCTGCGCCCCTCTCCAGCGCGACCGAAGCCCCCGGAGAAGCGCCGGCGCCGGTGGGCTGTCACCCCGTGCCCCGTCCACGAGATTGGGGGAGACCAGAAAGGGGAGCCTGAAAACAGAAAGATATGTAAGAGTGTTCAGAAGGGGAAGGGAGGAGGGAGAGGGTGACACGTTCACAGAAGCCCAGTTTCTGATTTCAAGTAAAGGCAAGACTTCCGCCGCTGCGCAGGCACACAGGCATCTCTGCCCACAGTCTCAGCTGCTCCAAACGCCAGCAGAGAAAAAGAAGAAGGGAAAAGTCGAGGCTGCTATGTATTTATTTGGATCACCTAGGGCCTCCACCTTCTCCCCTAGACTCCTCCGCTCATCTCAGTGGGGGGGCTGCTGAAGGAGGTGGCCGCGGTTCCCAGCGCCTCCCTCGGGCGGATCTTTCGCTCTCTGGCCTTCCCAGCTGTCCCAAGAAGTCGAGCTCTGGGGGCCCTGAGTTTTAAACTGGGCGTCACAGGGGCACGCTCCGCGGGCCCAGGAGGTTCTCGGCACCGGAGGCGGTGGGCAGATGCGCCCAGATTCCCACGGTCGAGCCGCTGAGCGCCGGCCGGTGTGAGGGCGGGTGCTCGGGACCCAGGGCGAGCGGGCGCAGCGCGTCCGCGATGCCACCACCGCGGGGTGTGTCCACCCCCAGCTCAGCGGGAGAAGCCGCTCAGAACTTCTTCAGAGGGCTGGGAGTGAGCCGGGCAGCCGGGATGAGTGCTCCCAAGCGGAGCCTGTTACAGGGAGGTGAAACCGACCTCAGGGTGAAGGCCCTCTCCAAATAAGTCGAGAGCGAGCGAGCGAGCGAGCGAGCGAGAGAGAGAGAGAGAATAAAAGAAGGGATATTAAATATCAGAGAGGAAGTTGTGATCTGGGACCCCGGAGTCTCGCTGTGCGACACGCGGAATGCACAGGCGCGTGCCCAGTTGCCCGCGCTTGTTAAAAAACGCAAGCTCATCTCTTCGCCCCACTGTTAGACACCGCCAAAAGTGGTCAGGAAAAGGAGTAAAGTGGGACACGGGCTTGGACGAGCGAAGCGAGCGAAGGAGCGCCTAGACCCTCCCTCTCCAGCTTCTCCCCCGCGTTCTCCCGGCAAATCTGCGGGGAGGGGCGGGCGCTGCGCAGCTGAAAGTTTGTCCCACCCGCATTTTGCAGCTGGCTGCAAGGAGAGGAGAGGGGAGGGTCGAGATCAGAGGCTGTGGCCGCGAGGATGACTGAGCCGGCACCGCGCTTACCTCACAGTCCTCGTACTTGATATTATCCGTCAGTTTCCAGAGCATTTTCATGGATCGTTGTGAACGGCTTTGCCCCTGTCCGCTTCGCACCCAAGTGGAGCCACTCTCTGGGTGAGCGCAAAGTGCCGGCTGCCGGCGGAGAGCACAGGAGGAGGAGGAGGGCGAGGAGGAGGAGGAGGAGGAGGAGGAGGGCGAGGAGGAGGGCAGAAGGGAAAGAGCTCCCGTGTGCGCTCGGAGATCTCCCTCTAATGGTAGAAACTTTTCCCTTTTCCAGCTCTTTACCAACAGCTTAATCGCCTCATTAGCATACCAACAATAGTCCAATTGCTCGCCAGTACACCAATCTGCCTCCGGCCGCTCCGACCCAGGTATAAAGGCCTCTCCAAGCCGCGAATCTACTCCGAGAGCGCTCGGCCAGCCCGCTGGACGAAACCTTCCTGGAGTTCCACCTCGACCTGCGGATCCTCCGTCCCCCAGCCCACCCCAACTTCGTCCCATTCCCCCCTCCCTCTCAATCGGCTGCCTCCTCCCCGAGATGCTTTCTGCAAAGCTCCGAACTACGCAGGGTCCGAGAGCAGCCAAGCCTGGGGACCCCTCACCCCCACCCCCGCCGCTGCCACTATCCGAGCTGCTCTTCTGGCCCCGTCCAATTTTATTAGAAATCATTATCCCTTTCGCAATTAAACATAACCACCAAACCAAGACCAGCGATGTCACTCCAGGATTTTTTCCTGACAAGAGATCGCTCTGCCAGCGGCCGCTACCCCCTCGGGCCGCAGCGCCCTGGGAGTTTTATTGGCTGCGCGCTTTCCTCCAGGTTGGAGATTTTAGGCTGGGGTTTGCGATCTCTTAATTGAGGCGTGTAAAATAAAAGTGTACCCTGAAGAGGTTACTCGACAGCTCCAGGGGTTAAATGACTTTCCTCCCGTATCTAGGAAGCTGAGGCCAACAGACAATTCAACCTGATGTTTGGGCTAAGATTTCCTACATGCAACGTGGACAAGAATACAAAACTCCTGTGGAGACGCACCGCGGTTTCTGGAGTACAGCCGAAGTACAGCCCGGTGTGCCCCTGCGAATCCAGATACTATGTCAGATATGCGTCCAAATAAATCACTGGGAACCAATTCTTCTCCGTGCCCATCTGCTCCAGTTTTCCCAAGATTCCCCTTTTTAATTAAAGAAGGGAGAGTTCCTTTATGATTTGATGATACTAACGCCAGCGTGCTGGAGGCGGCAGTGCCCGGCTGAGGAGAAATCTGGAGGCCCCAATCCGCCCCCTTGTCCAAGCTGGCCAGTGCTAATGTGGGCTCTCAGGCTCTACCAGGACCTCTCTCCCCTTCTGTTTCAGTGAAATTTTTTAAGAAGAAAAGGAAAGAAAGACCTAATGCGATACTTCCAAATACAGAGTTACTTCTCTAACTGAGCTTCTCCGTTCCTCTTACAAAGGAAGTTTCATCTGCCCCTTTCCCTGTTGAGTGCAGCAGACCCCACAACAGCAGCTCTGGCCTCAAAGGCTTCGGGCTCTTCCGGGCCTGATTTTCAAACATCTCCGGGCCTCCCAAGTTCCCACAACGCTTTCTGTATGAGGGAAGCTACTTTGAATCCAAGAATCCAAGCGTTTCTTAACAGGTGGAAGGAAGGGAAGAGGAGGAGGGGTCCCACCCTTCCACTCTCCCTCCTACCCCCACCCCAATCTAAAGCTAGTGGGGAGTCTCCCTCCAAAAGAACTCAGTGATGCCACAGGCTCCCAAACACTCGGGAGAAGGCTGGAGCTGGCAAGGGAATTCAGCGCCAGAGGGATGACCTCCCAGGCACTGAGCACTCCCTCGAGCTGGCTTTCCACACTGGAATGTGCCCACAGTCACTTGGCTGAAAGGACTGGGGACTTGGCACCCCACTCTCCCAGAAAATGATTCACTTCCAGGACTAGACCCTGTGGGCTGCCCCAAGGCCTGCTGCTGAGCACAGTGGCTGGAAAGCAGGAGCAGGCCTCCAGGAGCTGGGATTCTGACACCTTCCGGGGGCAGCCACCTCCCAGTGTACGGTGTCCTGTAGGCCAAATCCTAGGCCTGAGAACCCAAGTCTGTACACTCTGCAGCACTACACTGTGCAGTGAGGGAAGCCATAGGTTTCATTTTCTTTTTCTTCTGTTTTTGGGCTGGGGGACTTATTTAAGGACCTTTCATCCTCTCCAGTACCACCTCCACACCCCCTGTCTTGTTCCACTGCCCAGTCTGCCAGGGCTGCTACACTGTGGTATTCCTGCTGAGGGTGTCACTGCATGCAGACTGAGGCCTGCTGGCTCTGCGCTGCCTCCCAAGTGTGGGCGCTAATGAAACCATTCAGGGAGCAGCCAAGTGGCCCCTGGAGCCAGCAGAGCCCCAGGTCTGTGAAAGCTTTATCACCACAAATCACTCTCTTACACGTGAATGCTCTTGCTGGTTGGGGATCCTAGGCCCTAGGACCAAAGTGCTAGGCATGCTGTTAGGGCTCAGGGATCAGGCCAGTCCTGGGGTATGGACAGGAGCAGGTAGGAAGAGCGAGTGTCTGTATGAGATGGACCTACACAGAGAAACAGACAGCCAGGCACGGTGGCTCATGCCTGTGATCCCAGCACAGGGGAAGCTGAGGCAGGAGGATTGTTGCAAGTTCCAGACCAGCCTGGGCTACAAAGAGAGCTCAAGGCCAGCCTAAAGTGCATAAGGAGACCTTCTCTCAAAAAAACAAAAAGACCAAAAAAGAAAAACAAAACCAAAAACAGACCTCGGGCCAGAGTGACTTATATTGTCTGGTTATCACTAACTTCTGAGAACCCCAAGCCCCACAGGCCAACCCTGGTAGAAGCAGTCCATTTGGGCCCCACCCAAGATTCAGACCTCCTGTCACTTGCCAAACCATGAACTCCCAAGAGCTAGGCAGCCCTCTCTTCTCTATCCCCCTTTTCAAAACAATCTCGGTGCTTCCAAACCGTAGTCCAACTCCCAACCAAAGCTGAGCTGTGGGTGAAAGCACCTTCAATTTCACAGCAAGGTTTGCATGAATTAAGGGTGAACCTCGCCAAAGACTGCTGATGAAGAACCACCCTTATCTTGGGTCCCGAGAGAAAGGAGTTAGAAAGGGCCTTAGGCCCACAAGGGTGGGGAGGAAATGGGGTGGATTCCTAGGATTTGTTCTGGTGTGGGATTTGTATCCTTAAATGACAAAGGGAATCTAACTTTGGGAATGAAGTTCCATTTTGCGAGGTTTGGGGGGTATGTAAAAGTGATCACTTTTAGTAAAAGTAATCACTCTTAGTAAAAGTAATAAATAAAAAGAAAAAACAAAACTATGAAACCCTTTCCTTTCTCCAACTCTAGAGAATGTAGTCAAGATCAGGCTTCTCTGAACTTTACTTTCAATGCCCTAAAATTGAAACAAACAAAAACTTTGCTCTAAGAAGAACAGAGCTCCAATTAATTTTCTTTGAGAATATCGCGTTTGATTCAAATTTTCCTGCAAGCTTGTCACAGAATCTGGCTCTAACCAGGCCTTAGTTGGCTCGGGTGAAAACAAGGCCCCGTGGTTCCAGTTATGAAATCTGCTGCTAACTCACCAACCTGGGCAGAACCGCCCTGGTTTCCCGTGGGGAAAAACGTCTGGAAGTTAAAAGGAGAGCGCCGGAGGGTTGTTCTCCGGCTGTGGTCGGGGTCTGCGGCTCAGGATATTGTGGTGGGGCCTTGTGATGCCTTGGCCTGGCAGGGTCGAATTTGGTAGGAGCCATTCCGCAAATCCGAGACCCTGTTTCATGACCCACAATCCATAGCCCAAGCGGCGAAAATCCACTCCAGGAAGCACACGGCCGAGTGGCTAAACTTTGGAAAAACTCTTCTGAGTGTCTCCCAAAGGAACAAGAGCCCCGCCGCGATCCCACTGTCTGAGGGCCCTTCCACTCTGCCCATAACTTAGGTCCCCCAAACCCGGGGACGCCACAGAGACAGGTGCACCCAAAGCCCACCCTGAGGAGCAGCCTGGGGTCCGAGGCGAGGCCAGAGGCCCCGCGAGCTGGCAGCGTCCCCCGCAGCACACTGCACCCCAGCCCTGTGATCTCCCGAACCCCGGATGAGTCATCCACCCAAGTTTCTCTCCGGGCTGGGGTGGGGGTGGGGAGGGAGGCCTGGGGAAATGGCTGTAGCGCAAACCGCAAGTGACCCTCGGGGCCACCTGTGGAGCGCCGGACTTTTCCCGGCCCGGGGCCGCGGACGGGCGGCGAGTTCTTGCCCGCAGCGCCGCGGCCGCCGCCTGCCTCGTTTTTCCGGTCCTCTCTCCCCGAGCGCCCAGGGCGCTGCCAGGCGGGCCGCACCTACAGCTCCGGGCCCTGGGCCACGGCGCGTCCTCCCCGCCTCCCTCTCGCGCTCCGCTCCCGCGTCCACGCCCGCCCCCTCCCCCGGCCGCGCGAACCCCCGTACCTGCCAGTCCCCCATTTTGGCAAGTATGGACATCGCGGCTCGGCGCTGCTGGCGACGGGTCCCCGCCGGGCATGGGCTGGAGGGCTCGGCCGGCGCGCTCCCTGGGATCGCTTTGGCAAATCCTCCTTTTTTACCTGCTCACCAACATCTCACCTGGTCCTAAAGAGCTGGGTTGCTACCTGCCGACGCATGCGCGCTGGCCCAGGAATTCACTCCGCCAGCCCCAGTCCCAGCACCTCGCCAGGCTGACCTGGAAAGTGATGGATTTATAGCCGCGGCAATCTCGCCATCAGCTCCAGCTTTTCCCAACAGCCCCAACCCGCTTTCCCGGTCAGCTCCCAGCCAGCCGGGGAGTGGAAGCGGATGGACGGCTGGGCTCGCTGGCCGCGACGCGAAGGAGAGTGCGGTTTCGCACCCGGGTCTGGGGCGTCCGCGCGCGCGCACCCCGCGAATCCCCCGCCCTCGGAACTTTGGGGTCTGGGGTCTTTACCCCGGCACAGGGTGGGGGATGGGCAGGCCCGGAGGAGAGACCGAGCTGGGTGCACCTGGCCGCGCGCGGTGAGACCAGGGCTCTGCGGGCCTTAACGGGTCGGACCGGAGGCTGCCACCCCCGGGCCACTTCTGTGCTGGATTCCAGATCCGGGGTTGCTCAATAGGTGAAGACGTTCGTGATTCTGTTTCATTTCTGTGGTCTAGAGTCCGTCTCCTCCCTCTCAGGCAGAGGGAGAGAAACTCCACACGCACACATTTACACACACACTTACACGCGCGACTGCACGGGGCTCACCCTGCTGCCCGCTTCACGGCCCCGCCCCTCCCCCCGCGCCCCCAGGGCTCCCGAACCCTGTCTTTTCCATTAAAAACTTTTTAAAAGGGAGAGTGAGGACTTCGGTGGCTCTGCGCTGGACAGCTGAGGCTCAGGGTTGGGGTTCGCTTTCCCATGACAGATAAGATCACCCCGGTGATTTCACCGCTGCTTCTAATTAAGGGGAGTTTTCAAAGAAGCCATAAGATTTGGGGCTCCACGGGCCCCCAGCCCTGTCACAGCCACACCTGGCCCGAGGGAGGGAGCAGGACGAGGAGCTCCGCCTGGCCGTGCTACCCCAGGGCCCTCGCCGCCCGACGCTCGAGAGCTGGCTGTCCTGAGCTGGGCCCGGGAGGCTGCCACAGGCCCAGGGTTCATCCCCCACTACCACCTCCAGGACTGGGAGACGAACAAAGAACCGGTTTCAAATCGTCGTCACTGACAAGTCAGGCAAATATGTGTCAGAGGTCAGGTCTGCGGGAGCGAAGGCAAGTCCTCAACACCAGAATGTACTCTTTCCAACCCGGCGCTTGGGCTTCACCCCACGACCCTGCCCAGGCCGCTGAGCACCCTCCGGGCTGCGCGTGGGGGACAGTGCGGCTGTCCCTCGGGGAGCCCCCAAGTCGCTCCAGCATGTTAAGCATCTCTAACCTCCCGCGTTTTGAACTCAATGCCGGTGCTGGGGAAGATGGAAACTTTTCTTCTCCCTTGCGGCGCTGGGGATTGAACCCAAGGTGCTCTACCCCTGCCCCAAGCCCCTTTGCATTTTATTTTGAGCCGGTCTTGCTAAATTACCCAGGCTGAACTCGAACTTGCGATTCCTCTGTCTCAGTCTTCCAAATCGCTGGGACTGCGGGCTGGAAAGGTTCTTGGACCTTAGAACCTTGCTCAACAAGTTTGAGGTTTGTTTCTAGGTGTGTTTTGTTCCTTTGTTTTGGCGAGCATCTAAAATAATTAAATGGCACTTTAACTCTTAAGCGTCTGCACTACACCTTCCCCGACTTTTTGCACATCACAGGAATCAGGGTGGTGAAGTCTCTCACTTTCCCACATAGAGGAAGCGCCTGCAACCGTCTGGGCTTCCGGCCGGGGGCGCTGTGCTCTGTGATCTTCGGAGTGGGCAATGGCTTAAGAGGGACAGCCGCCCGAGTCTCCCTAGAGCCAGGGGGACAAGGTCCAAGGCGGCTGAGTGAGTGGGCTAAGCCCAGCCCAGGACAACCCGCGAGTGCCAGGGCTGGGGCGGGATGTGAGGGGCGCTACCTCGTCCCTGAGTTTGTTTATTTATGTATTTATTTATTGGAAGGGGGGACACACGTGTGGGACGTGCAAGCAAAAGCCGCAGGTGGGACTGCTGCGATGCCAAGCCACCACATCAAAGGGCCTCAGAGTTGGAAGGAAACAGCGCAGGCCTTAAGGGAGAAAACCCTTGGCTCTGTTCGAGATGCTAGGAGGAGAAATTAGGCAGCAGCCAGAACTGGGATTTGCTTTGGTGTAAGACCAGTTGGAGTCCATAGCTGTTATTTACATTGACCCACTATGTGATACTGGGTGGGTCACTGAACTTGTCTGAATCTTTGTAAAGTGGGCCAAGGGTGGACAAATCCATAGGAGAACATGGGCAAATTGCTTAGCACCTCGCCTGGCCGGAGATGTGGGCTCAAGAGGCTGCTGAGCCTTCTGCCTTGCTTAGGTTCCTAGCACCTAAGACAGTCAGTTCAAGATGCTGCCCATTGCATTGTGCAGACAGGTGCAGGTAGGACAGGAGTTCAATGCTTCTCCCAGAAGTACTTCTGCAAAACCTGGGCTTCCAGGTGCCCCATTGGCTCCCCAGACACCTGCATCTCGCCTTGGAGCCTTTCCCCATCGGGCCTCCTCCCTTCTCCACACCTGCTCCACCCTTCAGCTGCCAGGGAGCATGGTGGGCTGGACTGAGAGCTGGACTCCACTCCCCGCAGCTTCGAAGCCCTGCCTCCAGCCAGCCTTCCAAGGGAGCCTACATCGCTAGTTGCCTGGCGGCAGGCCCGAGGCCACTAAAGCCTTTAGCGACCCTTCCAGCGCCCTCACGGCCTCAGGCCATCTTCCAAGGAGAGAAACCTGTGGCTTTTACAGTGGGAGTAGAGGAGGGAGAGCAGCGCAACTCTGTGCCTCTGCACGCTGCCACCACCAAGCAGATTCCACAGAGGAAAGGGCCTGGGATTCTACACCCAATCGCAAGCTTTCCTATGCCCCGCAGGGAGGGAGCTCAGAGCAGCAGGGAGAAGGGTGACCTGGAGACAGCTCATGGGGAGCTCCCAACCTCCTATGCAGCAGCGCTCTCGGCTCTTCAAGGCCTGGTGCCAGACACCCTTGTGGATCCTTTCCGTGAACATGCATCCTGCACCATCAGTCCCAGAATTGCAGCAGAAAGCTGATCTCACGAACCTTACTTTTGCCCCACCCTGAAACCTCTAAGATTCCTCCAGTCCTTCATTCCGAGTTCTGTGAAGTCATAGGAGAATGGAGACCCCAGACTGAGCAATGGCTTCACTGAGAAGCTCGCTTGGGTGGGGGTCTCAGCTTGCCTTCTCTTTGGGAAGCCTGGGATCCCTGGGAGGTGGGGTGACATCCGCAAGGTACCTTTACTCCTCCTCAGCCTGGGCAGGCTTCCCAAGGGCCAGGGCAGCCTCAGCTCAACTTCAGCTCTTTCTTGGGCCCCTTGGAGTAATAAACTGGCCTCAGGTCAGAGCCAGGAGGTGAGAGAGATGGGCCCCTCAAAGGAAAAATTGATGAGAGAGTGAGTGACATTTTGCCTTTCTGGCAGGAGGCCTTTACTGGCAGGGATTCCTCCAAGGCCCCAAAGCCTTCTCGACTCTCCCATAGGATTAAGGCAGAAGGAATGGGATTACCAGTAACTGCAGGAGGAAGTTGCCCAGGCAGGGTCAGCAACCTGACGTGCATCCGGGAGGTTCCACCCTGGTGCTCCTGGGTGCACAATTCCAACCAGCCACCGGTGGGAAGAGAAGGCCTGAAGGGTGCAGCCAGAGGGGGCCCAGAGGCTGGGTGTGTCCCAGGGGCTGCAGGAGCACGTCACCACTCCGGGTACCCATTCCACAAGCGGCCTCCCTCCAGCCCTCTCAGCCCTGGGCGACAGGTGCAGCAGCTTGTCTCGGCCACACGCTGTGCCTTGGCCTCGGCGCACTAGTGCAGAACCACTATCGGAACGAGTTTGCGCTTCTGTTTACAAAGCAATCCTACCATCAAAAGAGAAACAAAATCACCACTTACCACACCCTGTCATAAAGTAATCTGCCCCGAGGGAAACCCTAGGAGGAAGGCACGCAGGAGTGTGGGGACAGGGACAGGAGGGAGAAGGGAGAGAGGAGAAGAGGACTCTCCCAACCGTCCTGTAGGCAAGCGCCTGGCCTTGTCTTGTCCCAACAGGTCTGGCTGTGGAGCAGGGTGTGACAGCAGAGCCCACGAGCAGCCTGAAATCGCCCTCTTGGTCTTGGAAATATGCCCACCTTCAGCCCCCTCACTCTGAGGTTTACATTCTCAGTCTTCAAAGATAATCCAAAGGCCCATTGGCAAAGATGAAGTTGATCGGCAAAAAGTGGAAAATACACACACACACACACACACACACACACACACACACACACACACCCCATCCCTGAATTCTTGGAGACTGTGAGATGCCTTTGGAGCTCACGAGGTGCAGAGCCACACAGGGAATTCCCGGCCCATGAAGCAGCATTTTGCTTCTCCAGCCCCTCCTTCTCCTCTTCCCTGGTCCTTTTTCCAGGAGGGGTGCAGGTTTGGGTAAACCCAGGTAGCACCCACAAGAAGCAGGGAAATGGTTTGGAAATGCCGGAAAGGCAGATGTCCTAGGAAACCATCAGTGATTCAACATCTGAAGCCTCAGGAGTCCTGCCTGCTCTGACGTGAGGTGAGAAAGCTTGAGATGCCAAACTCACACCTTGTGGAGGGCCTGGGCTTCCTCTTCGTGGTGCTGCTTTGCCCTTCAGAAGAGAAGGAGCCCTTCACTCCAGATATCTGCTGTGAAGTGACTGCCCTGCTGTGCTTGGTGTCACGAACTCACTGCCTCATGTGTCCAGGGCTGAGCTTGACTTGACTGAAAGATTCCCCACATCTGATGGACCCCAGTTCCCCACCTGCCCTGCCAGACACCAGTGAGCCTTCTCTTGTAGAGTTTGGTGAGGTTGGCCTCAAGTGCGTGTGAGCCAGCGTGGATTCAGGACCTTTCCAGTCTGACCCATGACCAATCACTACCCTTCAGAGATCATCTGGGCTCTTCGCCAGTGTCCCGAGCACAAGTGCAGACAGAATGTTCAATATTAAACTATCATCTGAGCTCAGTGTGGTGGCACTGAGCCTAGAATTCCAGTTATCTGAAGGGCTGAGGCAGAAGGATCGCAAGTTCAAGGTCAGCCTGAGCAACTTGCTCTGTCTCAAAATTTTTAAATAGTAGGAAAGGGCTGAGGATGTGTAATGCAGTGACAGAGTGCTTGCCCACCATGCAAGAGGCCTTGGGTTCAATCCTTATAGCTGTAATAAATAAATAACTATAGTTTTCATATATGAAGCTTGGTGGGGAAGTTTCATTATTTATTCATTTTTGTGGTGCTGAAGGTTAAACCCGAGGGCCTTTGCAATGAGCTACATTCCTAGCCCATTTTTATTTTTTTAATACTTTTAAAATTTTGACACAGTGTTTTGCTAAATTGCTCGGCTCCTTCTAGAATTTGTGATCCTTCTCCCTCAGGCCTCCCAGAGTGCTGGGATTACAGAAATAGTATGCAGAGTCTCTGTTACCTCTTTATCCCTGGCCTGAAAACTGGGGGTAAAGAGGAGCAGCCAGGATGTTACTCTGCCCTCCTGGAGCCGTGGGTGCACAGGAACGTGAGAATCACTTAGAGAACTTCGTGCTTCTGTCTGGAGCAGTTTGGGATTGACTTTAAAACTTGCAGTTATTCTTGAAAGCCTGGAGACCCCAGCTTTAGATTTCCTCCTGGATGTGGCGAAGTGCAAACCTCTCAAACTGCACTGCATTCAAATTTGTCAACCCAAGACAAGTCCGACATCACTGCGAAGACCTAAGAAGGCTCGCAAGTCACTGTTGTCTTGCATCTCTAGGTGGACTAGACCGGGTTTGCGGGATAAAGGCTTAGAGCCACGCCTTGAATTCTGTCTACAGCCAAGGAACAGTGGCAGCCCCTGGATCATAATGCAGTGTATTTGGGGCCGGATGTAACTTTTCCCTCACATCTCGGCTCTTTTCCTCTCCCGAGCTTCCCTTCTTCTTTGCCCGCTTCCCGACTCCTAGCACGCACGACTTGGCATCTCAGGCTCGCTGGCTCGGCCCGTACGCTCAGCACCTGTACTTGGAATTCGAAACTCCAAACGGAGCAAATTCTCTTCCCTCGGACCAACTTCTGCTACATTAAGGGAAGAGGAGTTTCCGAGTTCTGCCCCATCCTATCTTCAGATGGTTGCTGGCCGGCTGTGCGCCTGGTCGGGCCGCAGTGCACCTCGGACCTCTCCGCTCAAAGGCTCAAGGGCTCTGTCCTCGCACCTAAAGGTACCCGATGCTGCTGAGCGGAGCAGTTGAGACGTCTTTCCCTGGGCTGCTGCCAGGCTCGGCGGCGATCACAGCTTTAGCACGGTGCGCACCTCGGAGCGAGCGCGCCTTGTCCTAGGGCCTTGGGCCCCACAACTCCCGGCCCTGGGCCCCTGAACCTCGAGTCGCGTAATCTACGAAAGGGTGCTTGCCTGGGTAGCTCTGCCACGCCTGGCGTAGGGCCTGGTCACTACTTGGGGGCAAATGTCTTTGCCTGGAAGTGACAATATCTGTGCAAACAGGTGGGCGTCGCTTCTGGGCCGTGCAGAAGAGACCCGGGAGCAGACGGCCACTAGTGCGCTCGGGCGGGCCGCGCCGCAGCCGCTCCCAGGGCTTGCGGGAGGGGCTCTGAGGCCAGGCTTCGGGCTGCGACGCGAGCAGGGGGCAGCCGCGTCCACTGTAGGTCGCCCCTTGGGGGTTGAGGGTCCCCACTGCGTGTCCTGGCGCCAAATCCCGGCGGGCAAGGGGCGGGGAGTGAATTTGGCTCATTCTCATTCAGAATTCAGAGGCGTGTGGAGACAGAGAGTCTCCCACACTGAAGCGAGTCTCCTGAAAGTCTGGGGAGGAACCCTCAAAACTCTGCCTTGCAAAGCCAGAGCTGTCTCCAGGGCTCGGTCCTGGCTCCCTTTGTGCGGAGCACCGCAACCTTCGCCCGGTTGCCCCTGACAGATGAGGATCCAGAGTGGTGGACATGTGCGGGACAGGCGCTGTTTACTTTCAGTTTGTCTTCGTTGATTAAGGAAGGAACAACCTGTCGTGCGTAGTCTAGGATTTTCTCCAGGACCTGTCACGGTAGTCTAGAGCCGTGAGGGCTGGTTTAAAAAGTAGAGACACTTTCACTGCCTTTCTAGGGGACACCCATCCTGACAGGGTACTCAGCTGGCCACAGATTTGAGGGTCACTGCTTTGCCACAGGAGCTAAGATTTAAAATAATCAAACTTAGGTTGCCGTGAAACCCCGTCAGACTTCCACGTTTTCATCTCTGGTCATTTCTTAATAATGGGGCCTCATTACTTCTGCACGTGTTGCCAGAAGATCCCAATGCAGTAAAAGTGTCGTCACAAGACGACCTCCGTTTCCAGTCCCAGACTCAAAAATCAAAGATGTGTTATCTCACTTCCAAGAGTCAGGAGTCTCCATTTTTTTGTCATTCCATCCCCCCTCCCCTCAAATAAAACAATAATTATCTTGGCTCCAAACCCTGGGGAGGCATTGTTCAAAGGTATTGTGTGTTCTGTATTTATTTCAACCTGGCAAATTACACTGAGAATTTAAGTTGACAATTTAACAAAGACAGATCAAGTGTGTGAGGCTTAAAAAAAAAATTAACAGAGCACACACACATCACTTCATCTGTTTCCAAACTAAATGTGCTCTCTCCCTCTCACAATGTAAATTGTTTAACCTTTGTAATTAGATAATTTCAGCCACGATGTTGTGAATATAAGAATTATACAATTTTTCTTTGAAGTTCGGTGCTCAGAAGACTGGAAAGGAAGTTTCCTCTCTGGAATGGATTGAAAACAAACACCAAAACCTGAGAATTTATAGCCATATTTCCCTTTCTGACTTGACTTCTTCCTTTGAGATTTACTGTTTAAAATACCAAAGTTATAAGATACTGAGTTAACTGTGGTCTTCAGCCTAAATATTTTATTTTTAATTCTGCAAAACTGGATTTGATTTGCCAGTTTTGGAGGCTGTGCTGTCTGAGATACTTGGCTGAACAGGAACTCAGTAGCATTTGACTGCTTTTACTTTCTAACTACTTGGAAGTTCTTGAATTTTAAGAAACAGCTTGAATGAAACTCTCAGAGAATAAACACCTTAAAATGGTTTAAATACAACTTCTTTCCTTTCATTATTATAGCACTCAAACAACCATTATATAAAATTCAGGTTAAATACAACATACAAAATGCACACACCCAGTTTACATGGACTTATTATGCTAAGATTTGTACAACCCCCCCCCAGGATGTTGACATAATTTTGACCACCTTTTTTCTTTGACTTTTATTAATAGAAAGAGAAATTAACAAAGCAAAACTTCAAATGATGGGATTTCATTGGTCTTGATAAGCTCTGGTGTCTTCCAGTGCCAACACTAGACAGGAAAAGCCTGACTTGGAACGTTGGAGATTAAACTGCGCTCTGGCTCAAATCTGCAAAGGACAGGATTTAGTGTGTTTTCCACAGTTTTGTCCTGAGGAAGAAATTGCCAGGGTCACAAAATCCTACAGCATATAGTTAGTTGGCCATGTGGTTTGGGGGCCAGAAGTAGGGCAGCATCATGGCAGGTGTGTATGGTGGAACAAAGAGGGAAAAGATGGGATCCCAAGATCCACTTCGAGGCCACGCCCCCCAATGACCTAACTTCCTCCCACTAGGCCCTACCCACTAGGTCCCACTATTTCTCAATAGTGCCACAGGCTGATGACCAAGTCTTAGGGTATGAGTCTTGGCAGGACAGTTAAAATCCAAATCTTAAGAGTGGCCAAAGGGGCCAGACAAGATGTCCAAGCTAGTAGCTTTCTCCTCGCCATTACTGTCCCTGACTGAATTCATCAGGATGCTGTGCACTGGATCAAGGACTTGACAAAAATACCTCTTCCTTGAACGCATATTTGTAAACCTGAGCATGCAGTCTGCTCCAGTGACCTCCAAAGCATTAGTTCTGGGGAAAAGTAGAGGAATGGCTCTTTAGTCTGATGCTGACATTTCCCACGCATGAGCCCAGCCTCCACTGTAATCTGTAAGAAAACAAGAAAGTGTCAGGGTAGAGTCTGAATATGCCCACATTTACCTGTGTCTTTGGTGTGTTTGGGTGCAGGGTTAACATTCTTTGGTGTTAAGGTGCTAATATAAAGACTCTACTTTTCAGGTCAGTTTTAGTATTTTAGTGCTTAGTTTCATATTATAGTAAATTCCTAATATTTCGTGGAGTATGTTCTCCTTTTTAAATCAACAAATCATAGTACAATCCATATTTGGGAATTTTCAGGGAGTGATATGAAACTTAGTAAAAAGAAGAAAAGCATACAGTAAGTAATAAAATAAGAAATAGAAGTATATACTCAGGAGAATATCTTGTTCATCAATAAGTACTCCAATAAGGGACACTGCTCAGTGGAAAGCACTTGCCTGGCACGTGTGAGGCCCTGGGTTCCATCTCCAGTATTGCAAAATAAATTCTTAAAAATTACAATAAAATGGGTTATGGGAATTAAAGGAATTGTTCACTAATAAGTTTGACTATATTTGTTCTAAACATTGTGACAGCAAACCTCATTAATTTCCATAAAGACAACCAAGCAATGTCAGTACCATCAAATACGTAAAACCCAAACAGACAAACAAAAATCAACCCCTTTTCCAAATACTTTTCAAATAAAAATCCAAACATCTTTCAAATAAACTTCCACACATTTTTTCAAATAAAAATCAGCTCCCTTTCCAAACACTGGCAAATGTGAATACTGTTTATGTAGCCGGTTTAAGTGAGAACTGGATTTTGTTTTCTTAAACGTTTGCTGCCCCCCTGTGTCTCCTTAGAAAACTGCATGTTGAAGCAACTGCCTACAAGCATTCAAACGGTTGAGACACCAGTGCATTCTATCAGAGAAGCAGGGAAACCTCTGATGATTGTAGGAAGAGCACATGTAGAGGTGCACACCTGTAATCCTACCACTCTGAGAGGCTGAGGCAGGAGAATTGCAATCTCAAGCCTAGCCTATAGCAAGATTCTGTCTCAAAAATGTTTTAAAGGGATGGAGCTGTAGCTCAGTGCAAAATACCTGGTTTCATCTCTCCTTGCATTGAAAAAACAAAACAAAGCCAAAACAAATGCAAAAATCGCCAGAGACAGTGAAAGGACTGAGGAGAGAGGGCTGGACTTCTGAGTAATCTTGAGTCATTACACAGCGGGGTCTTGAGCTCTTTGCAACTGAAATGTGATCGAAGGCTGCTGGGATAAAGAAAGTAAAGTAGATTTTGCTTAAGGGTTCATCTAGTTGTAATAGTTGGTCATTCTCAGGGAAGACAATAAAAGAGGTGAAGGAAAATCCAATTACCTTATTTGTGGCTAAGTTTTCAATTTGGAGGCATGCCAGAAAGCCATGAATGAATTTCCTGTTTCATCATCGGAATCCCTGACCTTGGTCTTCTCTCATCCTGACAAACTGGCTTCTTGGTGTCTAAGTAGCTCTGACTCTAAGTACACAACAAGGGATTTCTTTTCTTTAGTATTCAATGATTATGCAGCCTACGGATGGCGACTTCAAAGTGAGAATCCTCTTGTGTGTCTGTGGTGTGTGTCATCACAGCTGCTGTCTCTCCCTGCTTCCCTGATGACACAATCTGGCTTTGTCTAGTTATCAGGCAACCAGGTATCTAAAGAGAGGCTAGGACCCTCCCTCTCACAAAGGGGTGCATCTTGTTTTGTCTAAGCATTAGACATTCACTAGTTCTTACCCCTCAGCACCACTCAGACTCTACTGGGGAGCTCCAAGAATATTGAGTCCCAGGGGCCACCTAAAGCCATTCTGGTTTGATTGGGGTCACTTGACAGTTATTGAAAATGCTCCATTTTCTTTTTTTTTTTTTTTTTTTTT